>VDFB02137365.1:20684281-20741127 GCA_007258455.2 Sequoia sempervirens | reverse complement strand
GTTTGCTTCTCAAAAATTGCGACACTATATGCTCACACACACCATACACCTCATATCAAAAATTGATCCTCTCAAATACTTGCTTGGTAAAGCTGCTCTCACGGGCAGACTTGCTAAATGGATGATGATTCTTTCTGAATTTGACATAGAGTATATTGAGCGCAAAGCAATCAAAGGCCAAGCTATTGCATATCAACTGGCTAATTTTCCTATTCAAGATAATATGCCCATTCAAGTCAACTTTCCAGATGAGCATCTTATGTACATGACTGAAAGATCCTGGAAACTATTCTTTGATGGTTCATGCATGCAAAATGGTTCTGGAGCTGGTGTGTTGTTTGTTTCTCCTCATGGGTATACTATTCCTAAATCTTACAAGTTACTCTTTCCATGCACAAACAACATAGCTGAGTATGAGGCTTTGACAAATAGACTAAAAATGGCCATAGAGTGGAATATCATAGAACTACATATCTATGGGGATTCTCAGCTGATCATCAACCAAGTCAATGAACAATACCAAACAAAAGATGACAAGTTGGTACCTTACAAAAAAATGGTTGATTCATTGAGACGGTATTTTACTTTTGTCACCTTTCAGCAAATCCCTAGGGCTGAGAACAAAGCAGCCGATGCTATGGCCACCCTTGCTTCACTTCTTCAGTTAGAGGAACATGAGTCCAGATATGAATTCCTGGTGGAAGAGCTACGATATCCCATATTTGACTCACCTGAAAGCCATATCATTTGTACCCTTGTCAATCATGAATCCTCCCGCTATGGTGCTATTTACTCATATCTTCGTGATGGCATCATCCCCGATACATTTAACTGATCTGAAAGAAGAAACCTTATCCGCAACGCCTCTCGCCATTCCCTCATCTCTGGTGATTTGTATAGGAGGGGTCTAGATGGAACACTTCTTAGGTGCTTAGAAAAGGAGGAATCTAATCAAGTGCTAGTTGACATCCACGAGGGCATATGTGGAGGACATTCTAATGGTCTTTCCATGGCTAGAAGGTTGCTTAGAGCAGGGTACTATTGGCCTACGATGCAGATAGATGCAGTAGCATTTGCTAAGTCTTGTGAAAAATTTCAGAAACATGGACACCTGATACATGCTCTGTGTGGTTTCACTCCCTTCTATATCTCACTCTGGCCATTTCAAATGATGGCCTCGACCGCTTAGCGTGATTCATCCTAACTCATCAGGGCATAAGTTCATTATCACCGCCATCGACTTCACAAAATGGGTAGAGGTCAGTTCTAATTTCTATTGCCTCTGTAAGATGGTTCTTCATTTATTTTAAACCATATCATCTGTCGATATGGAGTGCCATCTGAGATCATCACTGATAATGGAGGTTAGTTCAAAAACAAGGACCTTAAAGAACTCTACCAAAGATTCAAGATAAAGCAACATTGGTCCTCCATTTACTTCCCATAAGGAAATGGTCAGGCAGAGGCTTCAAACAAAACCATTCTCAAGATTTCGCACAGAACAATTCATAAGAATGGTAGAGATTGGCACCTACAAATAAATCCAGCCCTATGGGCCTATAGAACGAGAATTCGTACTCCAACTGGGGCTACTCCTTTTGCCCTTACATACGGCGCTGAAGCAGTGTTACCTTTAGAGGTTGAGATTCCATCACTTCGGGTCTCTCTCAAAGGTCTAGCTACAGATGAAGACTATCGCGCCATGAGATTGCAAGAATTGGAACTTCTTGATGAGAAGCGTAAAGCATCATTTGACCATATGAGGGTCTATCAAAAGCGGATGTCCAAAGCCTTCAACAAAAAGGTTCGCCCTAGAGAATTCCAAGTAGGAGATCTTGTCCTGCGAGAGAATCCTAAGAACCAACAGAATCGAGAATAGAAGGGAAAAATTGAACCTAATTGGCTTGGACCCTACATCATCATAGCAGCTTTTGGCACAGGTGCCTATCTACTATCTACTGAAGAGGGGGAGCAGCTCCCTGAGCCTATCAATGTTTTGCACCTGAAGAAGTTCTATCCTTGATGCCCATTCTATCTGGGGGCATCCTTTGTATATAATTATGACCTAAAAAGTTCCAAAATTGGAGAGCATGATATCAAAAAATTAGAAAAAAAAAAATTCGATATATTGTCAAAAATCCAAAAAAAAAATTTAAATACGAGGTCAAAAAATACAAAAAAATTCAAAAATTCAAAGAAAGAAAAAAAAAGAAAAGAAAAAGTGCCTTGGTGAAAACCTGGAAACAGGCACCTTGGTAGCAAAAATACAAAAAAAATATAAAAATTAAAAAAATAAAAAATTCTTCCAAGTGGTGAAAACCTGGAAACAGGTGCTACTTGAGGCCTTTGCATCCCTATTTCTTAGCATGCATTCTCAACACTTAGCCTTTCTCCATCATGCCTTGTCCTTATTGCCTTGGTTTGGAATTGGTCTCTGTCTTTGTCTAGGGGCATCACTGTTTTAGCTTTGGTCTCTTGGATATGCTTGTCTTTAGGACACCTCGCAAACAGTGTTTTTCAACACTAACCCAACTGTGTTTTTCAACACAACCCCTGACATCGTGTGTTTTTCAACACTTATCAGTTTGGTCTTATCTAGTTCGGTCATGTGATCTTACCTACTTGCAAGCATTCGATCCTTATCCTTGGAACTCAGTATCAGTTTACACACTTAAAATTTTTTAATTGCAACACTTAATGCTTGAGATATGCCATGATCTTTTCTTTGTGTGCTGACTGATATTGATTTTCGTTGAGTGTCCTTGTCTAATAAGTCTCTCCGTGATGCATAGCTAGAGGACTTGGGGCATGGGGCATGTTTTTATTTGCTTTCTGCTTGTGGGTGTTGTCTTGAACCTCTTCAGTGTCTCTTGTTGTCTCCTTGACACACTTAAGAGATTTATGGCATCATCCTTGAATGTTTTTGCACAACCATTCTCATGGTAATCCTGGCGTTTATGTCTTGATGCGAGCATGGTTTTGCTACATTAAATTGGGTAAGCTAACATTGTAGTCATCTTGACCTTCATGTCTTTGATGCTCATGTTAGAATCTTTCCACATTCCAAGCTGATATAAATCACATTCATATCTTCATAGTTGCGTTTGTGACTAGTGATGATTGTGTGATTGTCCGATGTCCGGTAATAATGGCCCAATGATGAAAATAAGTTCTCTTACATTCTCTAATGAATGATGAACACACAAAAACCTATGTTACCCTATTGCAAGTACACCTTTGCATTTTCATGTAGCTTGCATTATTTAGACTTCATGTTAATTTGCACTTTTAGGCTGTATTATGGGTTTGAGAGGGTTTTCTTCATCTTTCTTGTGGATTTTTCATCAACTGTGATCACGTTCTTCATTTCCTTATCTTCTTTCGTGATCTCAATCGAAATTCCCTATCTTAAACAGTTGATTGATTTTGATGCATCCTCTTTATTGAGGCATATTCTCTTCCTTCTTTCCATTTCTTTCCATTTCTTCCAAACTTCTATCTTCCATTCGATTTCACCCCACTTCTTTTCTTCTAATTCAACCTTAGGGCATAATTTTCTTGCTGATCTACCTGGGTTCTGTGATTCTTATATTTTTCATCTTACATCAAGAACCTTATCTTTTGTTTGATTTGATCAAATTTTTCAATTTATTATTTCTCCTCTATCTCATTTCGATTTCGATCACGAGGGGGCAGTACCTATCAAACTTCAATCCTTGATTCAACTTTATCAATTTATCATTTGCTTCTCTTGGGGCAACCTTGCTTGAGATTCTTATCTCTCACTTTGGATGTGATCCCGAATCGACCTCATGTTCAAAGGCCTTTTGTTTATGTTTATCTAGATGTGATCCCGAGTCGACCTCACATCTGAGTTGTTTTGTGATCCCAAATCGATCTCACTTTGCAACTTCATTCTTTGACTGCATGTGATCCTGAGTCGACCTCACATTAGTCAAAGAGGGGCAAATGTATGCAACCTAAAATGGTCACCTAGACTTTGGGCCCCATTTATTTAATTTGTCAACATCAACTTTCTAAATCAATGATTGTCGCATTTTCAAATCAAATTTCTTAATCAATTCATAGCTATTTCAAATGTTTCAATTTTCCCTAAGGTTTGAATGCTTCATTAATTTTATTTAATCAAAAGAAATAATTCCCTTTTAATAAATAAAATAATGTTATTTAATTGAAGTTAATATTACTTAAATAAAATGATGCTATTTAATTAAATCTATTTTTAATTAAATAATTTTATTTTATTTTATTAATATTCATTTCTAAATTACATAATCTTATTTTATTTTATTAAAAGAGATATTATCATCTTAAATTAAATAAAATAAATGAAATATCCTCTCAAGAATATCCTGTGATGAAAAAAAAAAGGGAAAAAAATCAGTTAAAAGGGAAATAAACTAAAAAAAAGAATTCCAATCAAGATTTGTTTCTATTTTTCTATTTATCCCACATTGCTTCTGAATTTTCCTTCGATTCCACTTTTGCCTATAAAATGAGCCCTCTCATTCTCATTTCAAAAAGGGAGAATAACGAATTTTTACATCAGACTTATGCTACAAATTTGAATTTTATCATTTGAGATTACATTAGTTTGATTATATAAGCATCTTATTTTTAGAGTATATAGTTTAATATTACATTTTAGCTTAATCTTCATAGTAGATTAATTTGCAAAATAATTCATTTATGGCATTGCATGTAGATTAAGTTTCATTTCAATTAGATTAGTTTTCATTGTTGCATTGCAAGAACAGGATTCATGGAGATTGGCATTCTTGCTTCTCCTCTTTGAATCTCTCATTCCGAGATTGTATTTGCAGGGGTAATAGGGTTAATCTGAGGGCCACAATATCAATCCCTGCTCTTCTTGGATAGAGAGCTGTGAATCGATTTGCAAGGACTCATTATTGAGTATCCTTGCATGTAAGGATTCACAGAAGTATAACATATTTTTAGTTATACACCCTCCAACTCTCCTACAACAAGAGCTAACGAATAAGGCCCCTCGAGGCCTTCTCCACTTAGTTCGTGTGAGGCGAACATCAGTGATCTTGTGAAAATCACCTATACAGCTGGTACATCATCAATAGAGTTGAACATGTACTTTATAGGAGTTCCATGTGTCAACTCAGCAAGTGATGGAGTAGGAACTCAAGATCCATTGCTAGCCTCACCAAGGAACTCAGGAGCAATGACAAACTTTGGGAATGTCAACGCTACCTCCATTACTAGGATGGCACAAGCTAACATAAAAAAAAAAAATTGAAGAAGATGAATCCTTCTTCCAACCCTCATTGCAAGAAGGGTCGTCCTCCATTTTTTTCTTCATCAAGGGATACAAGATCCCCATAGATGAAGTAGAGGGTGAGGAGGAAGGGGAGAAAACTATGGCAAACACCACTGAGGTATTCGACATGTCCACAAGTTTTGAAAAGGGTGGGATGTGTAGAGGGGAAATCAAAAGAGGAGGCTCAACCTAAGGAGAAATGAATACCTTCACCGTCTTTGAGTGAGGATCATTCACGCTCATAGGGACAATTGGAATAAAAATTGAGGTGGAAGGAATTGAAGCAAAAAAGGAAGAAGGGGAGGACACAATAGAAGATGTTGAAGCAAGAGATGTTGGCTCCCCTTCCTTCTTCTACAAGGTGGCCTACTCAGCGGCCAGAGCCTTCCTCTAATGCTTCTGCTCATGTGCAAGGTAGTTTTTATGGCTCTAGAAGCTAGAGGTTGCAACCTAAGGAGGGATGGAAGACTTCTATTTAGCCATCAAAGTATCCATCATAGTCATTTCTAGTGAAGGGAGTGACTCCTTGATAGGAATATGAGGGAAATCTAGGGGAGCAAATGCAACAAAAGAGGGAGGAGTAGACTCGAGCACCTTAGCAGTGAGACTCTTCCCATTCACTACCTTAGATATAGGAGAAGTAGGAGGATGTGGAGGCCAAGACATAGAAGATTCTCCACAAGGACCCTTCCCCTTACCATACAAAATAGGATGAGGCTCCGTGGGTAAGACAGGAAGTTCATACGTCTAGCACTTGGCCTTCCACCAAATGGGAACCATCAAAATCCCCCATGGATGCATAGGGGTGGA
The DNA here is from genome assembly GCA_007258455.2 of Sequoia sempervirens. NCBI lineage: Eukaryota > Viridiplantae > Streptophyta > Pinopsida > Cupressales > Cupressaceae > Sequoia > Sequoia sempervirens. The sequence goes on along the minus strand of VDFB02137365.1, from coordinate 20,735,006 downwards.
AGTCAAAGGTCCCACAGCTATAAGGGAAGAAGCAACAGATGGAACCACAGAGGAAGAAGTGGAAGAGCCCTGAGCAAACTTATCCTCCTCCCTTTTTTGTGGAGAAAAGGAAGCCTTATGTTGCACTATCATGGAAACTTTAATTGATATGGCATATGGAGGAGGGCGGGTCACCTTTGGCATTATGCCCCCATTCTTGTATTTTACATAGGTTGAATACAACAGGTCCATCTTGGGAGGGGTGTACCAACAGGGGTAGGCCAAAAATGATCAAGTGAGTAGCCCCCATGAGATCATTTCAAGCACTTATCGAATATCAATGGAACTGCATTCATGGAAACTCACCAAGGAATTCCTAGTTTCACTCTAAACAATTCAAACCCTGGGATGATATCAATGAGCACATTCATAGTCCTAGGCCCAACTAGGACTGACAAGGTGATAGGACCAATGGGAGGGACGAAAATCTGATCATGTCTATGTATACTACTTTTAGGCTCCTCATATCCATCTTTATGTAAAAAAATTATCAACATGATCTCCTCAGTGATAACATTGACCTTGCACATAACATCAATGAGAACACTAGTTATAGTATTCCCATTGATACATGTGAGAATGTACAAAGGAGATAGTTCTCTATTATTTTTTATCAAAAAATCCTGAGGTAAATGTTATAGCAGGAGATCCACTCATAGGTTATGTAGATGGGATGGGTAGGTACATAAAGGAGGCCATCTTTACGTAAACTAGAAAGGACTTTCATAGAAGCCCCCAAGAGTTCGACAACTAGATGATAACCTATTCAAGGTTTCATTTTGCAATGCTTAGGAATCCTTCTAGCTACACCACTAGGGGTCATAGGTTGGGTTACAAGGCTAGAAGACCTACAATGCACACACCCACAATAGGAAGATTCTTTGAACACTACAAAATGCAACTAGAACAATTCACGTCAGGTTCACCAAAATGTAGATGGGGACCAACCTCTCTAGACCCAAGGTCATGGGAAGGTCTAGGATGATCAGCTACCCTGATCTTCCTCTTGCTAAGGATTGATTGATGTAAATTTAATTCTTTAGGAGGGTGAAAAGGAATAGAAATTGATCTCCCTTTATCCTTCTGCCAACCTGAGAAGTTTAGGGAATTAGGTGAGTGAATTCCCAAGTCAAAACTGAGACCTAGGCAACTTTCTACTAGAGGACCCTAGTGCAGAAGATGAATGAAAAGACATCACACTAGTGTCCCTATTGGGCACTGGCATTTGTATGGACATAGAGCACTAAGTATAGCCTGAACTAATAGGAATTCACTAATCTACCTAATAAATATAGTTTTAAGCAACAACAAAAAATTGGAAATGAATAAATAGCTAAAACAACAAGAAGAATACTTTAACTTAAGAAATGAGATTTGATGAGAATAAAGATGGTAGAAATGCAACTCACGAGTTGTCCAACATCTTGTAATCTCCACACGAACATGAACAACTACACATAGAAAAATGGGGAAAAATGTTGTGGTTGTTTCAGGGCTTGCCATAGTCAAACCCTCATTTTGGTGTTCCCACCTCCATAAATAGACAAGATATCCACAATATAGAAAATATGATAAAGAAAGTATGGAAAGAAAGCAATGCCACACAATGATAACAACAATATGCTATGTAAAAAACCATAATTATGCTAAATAAAATGGATATCACCTGCCAAGCAAGGTGTCATCAAGCACGTGAAGGGAGATGCGAGCTCACAAGCTTGAAGGTGCAACCATTTCCATAACAAGAGTAAAAAAAAGTAGAGTAATTCGATGGAGCTTCAACAATGAAGAAAAAATGGAATGTGTAGCAACAAGTGGACTGTAGAAGTACATAACAATGTGTAGAAGTGTGTAGAAGATCAAATGAATGAAGAATGAGATGTTTTTATCATGGATAGAGGCCCAAAAGAGCCGTTCAAAGTTAGTCAATGGTGCAGGTGTGTTACACTTCATCACTAATGGAGAATTGTAAAGCCTCTACAGATTCTAGAGGTGGGAATCCTATCAGGATGGCAGCACACCGCCCAAACATCAGCGCTTTATGCTAACATCCTTAACAAAAATTCCCCCACTAACACTGTAGACAACTGCCAAGTGGGTGGAAGTGAAAGAGGTGAAGTGGAAAATCATCATCAAGTTTAATTCTTCTAAGCTAAAGGCATCTAAATGGGGAATTTTCAAGGGGTGCAAATTCACTCAAATACACATAATATACTATATTATATCTATCTATTTATATCTATGGATAGTTTTGACCTTGAATTATCACATCTCCATGTCTCTTGATTTCTTCATCTCTACTTTTCTGCTTATTGATGTTGTGGTTCTTATGTGTTGTCCCTCACGTGTGTGATAACATACTATAAATTCATCTTTCCATGTGTTTCATGCCACAATGTTTCTCGTCTAAATTATCTTCACCTTAGGATGACATGTGCTCCTTTGTGTAGCATAGATCATCCTAAGGGGTGGCTATCATACTTGTCTTATTTTTAACAAGGATAATTCTTTCAAATTAATTCCTTGGTGTAGAATTATTTATAATGAATTCCTTGACAAAAGAATCCCTTGTTGAAAACCTCATATTTGAAAATGGCATATTTTTTCAATAAGAATTCCCTGAAAAAAAATTCTTTCAAAAAAGACCCTGTTGTGAAAGAATTTAAAAACTTTCATTTCAAAAAGAAGAGTTATTCCCAAAGGATTCCTTGACAAAATTTCTTTCAAAAGGATTCCTTGATGATAGAATCACTTGCGGAAAATCTCATGTCGTTCAAAAGGAGTGTCCTTTTAAAAGGTTTTCATGGTGTCTTGATGTCTTATGAAAAGGATCTTGGATGAAAGAACCCCTTTGTGAGATCCTTCTTTTCAAAAGGATTCCTTGGTGTGTCATGCTTGTGTCTTGTGTCCCATTTTTGACATCTTGTGTCTTGGTTTTTGGATGTCTTATATCTTGGTGTCTAGCTTAGGGGAAACTTGACTAGACTTTTCTTATCTATGACTATCCTACAACATAGTTTTCAACAACCATAGATTTGATCGAAGTGTCTTATTGTGTCTTATAATGGTTTCTATTATTTTTCAATTTTTTGCCTAAAATTTTTGTCTTTAGCTAACATGGTTTTGGTAAGATTGTAGCTTTCTTTGTATGATTGAAGACCCCTATCCTCTTCTCATTCTGGTGTAGCTCATTCTATGAAAGGTATAAGGTATTGAAGGACTACTTCCTCTATGTTTTGATATATTCTCTTCCATCTCTTTCTACTTTAGCTCGCACATGCTTACACACATATGCTTGCTAATGTGGGGGAAAAATGTAATGGCATAAAATTGCACCCTAGTGCAATTTCCCATTTTATACCCTTGCAATAGCCTTATAAAATTGATAATGCAAAATATTCCACCTTTGCCTTGCTTTTTGCATGCACCTTTTTTTCATTTTACATAGGTAAGGGAAATTTTTTCATGGATGCTTATGCATTGCATAGATGTTTTCATTTTGCACTAGCATCCGAATGAGGTTTCTACATCAAGATACATTGGAGACGTTACATTTTCTACCACCCTACGAATGTAACGACTCTCTTTGAATATTGACCACCCAAAAATGTCTATTTGGCTCCAAAATAAATTTTAAACATATCTCTTGAAATTCCATTCATTCTCTCTACCTTCTTTCACTCTATTCTTGCATTCTCTCAACTTTTTTCACTCTTGCTTCACACTCTACACCATTTTTGTTGCTTCTACAAAACTTTCTATTACAAGTTGTCAAGCTCTACACATCACCATGATTGCCTTACTCTCTCCCTTCCTATCTCGGCTTCACAAAGTGCATAGAAAGGAGGGTAACATATTTTTTTACTTGCATTTTCTTGCTTATAGAATAACATTTAGATTGTATTTACATTTTAAAAATTGTGTCTATTTCTTTTATCATTTTCTCTTTGTCATTGCATATTTTCTATCCATGTAGGTGAAAACACCAAAATAGGGGCTTGACTTAGGTAAGCTCTAAAATAGAGCCAAAACAATTTACATCACCGTAACTTGTGTAGGTTATTTGTGTTCATGAGGAGCTTGCAAGAGGTTGGACCTTTGGTGGTTTTCGTATCTTCTTCCTTCCCCTTTTCATTTTATTATTAGATAGTTTATCTTTTAATTCATAGTATTCTTCTTGTTGTTTCCTTTCATTTCATGAATTTCTTCATATCTATTAAACTCTTAGATTATAACTCTTAGGTTGTTAGCATGCCCTATGAGTTTCAATCTATGAACCCAACTCTTTTCCCATATGAGACACAAGTGCGCCTCTGAGACATTGTGTCACGTTGTTGTTTGAATCACATGCTAGCATCCTCTAGTTGAGAGCTTGTTAGTTCACAATCTAAGACCTCCATGGTCTACTCACCTCTTTCCCAAAATATTCCATTTGGAAAACATAAAAACTAGAGTATAGTTTGTCGTTCCTTTTTATCCTTTTTAGTGTTGAGGAAAACTTGAGGTAGTTGAGGGAAATTCACTCCCTTGTGCTCTTTTGTGTCCTAAGGACTAGGGAGTAGTGAATTCCATCCTCTACACTTTGCATCTATTTCAAATAGTGTGATAAGATTATGTAGGTTTTAATATTAAGTATTTAGCCTCTCAATCACTTGCATTGTTGTATGTAATATGATACAAGATAATATAGAATTTTGACTAAATGGGGTGTTGAAACAACCCTAATATGATAGAGCCTTACAGGTATTTAATCTTCCTTTCTAGTTAAAACAATCAATATATAACCATCTGAATATTTATATTATAACATGAATCAAGTCTTTTGGCTTATCTATGTGAATATTATTAAAGCTTAGTAAGAATCTTATTCTTGGTTGTTAACCTATGATAGTAAGTGAGGTCAAAGGGACTCTTGGCCTTGGGAATGGTCGAGAGCATTGGCTATGTTGATTGTAACAATATTGTGTTAAGTTATAAGGGAATAGAAATGCTATCAATGATGCTATTAAATTTGCATTATTATTATTGTGTTTTGACCATTGAAGACATGAAGTAGGCTAAAACCAAAAATTTCCTTTGTTCATGAACTATTAGGTATTGTATTCTCACTAAACTTATAAAAGATAACTTTTAGAGTTGAATTTTACTGTACATCATAGTGTATTCCTTACTCAAGTATTTATTTTAAATATTTAGACTTTTTAAAAATAGAAAATATGAATATACTTGAATAAGTATATACACATATCTAGAATAGAAACATGGGATATGTTTGTGTGCCTATATGAGTATATATATTTTACATAAGAAACCATCTTTAGGTTTAATAAAAGAGTGATCATATGTGTATGTGCATGCATACACATGCACAAAGATATACATACATATACACACACATATATATGAATATGTACATATATACAACTAAACAGTTGGTATATTTTTAATAGTTCTGAAATCTTATGGTTATTATGTATATGTTTGGCATGTCTGATATGATAATAGAGAAAAATATTGATGAATAATTGTTTCATACTCTTGGTATATTTTACGAATGTGAAAAAATATCCTAGTGAATATTAGATAATAAAAGACTAAGTTTGGGGTGAGGGGCCTAGCTCCATTGGCTAAATCATCATGTTGTAGGAAAGAGGTCATGAGGTCTAGTCTCCCCCCATCCCCTTGGTACCGAAGGGTGTGTCCCACTAGCATTGCAGTTTGTTGGTGTAATTAAATATTTAATTACACTTTATTAAGTTTACTTAGGTAATAATTAGTTTACTTAATTAATAAGTAAGCTTTATTTAGTTGAGCTGATTTTAGGTCAACATTAGGTTTTACCTTTAGGGTTTTGCATACATTGATTTTATAAAGAAATTAATCTCTTGTAATTTCTCAATTCCTAAATATTATTCATTTGCACATATTCATGCAAATTGCTCTATTTTTTCTATTTTTCTCTTCCAGAAGGTATTTTCTAGTTTGCAAGTCTGATCTTGGTTTCTAACATGGTATCAAAGCCTTGATTTGCAGCACCTTCTCAATTTTTTGGAGAAATTCATTATAGAGAATGTTTGGGGTTGCTTGAGGGTTTCATTCCTTGAGATTATTTCTGGAGAATTTTCATCTCAAATTGACCTCACCATCAGTTCTAGAGAGCCTAAGAGACAAAAATCAACATATAACACACCTATATTCGACGTCGATTGTTCATGAGGAAAAAAAATTGTACCTGACAGGTCATACGACCCGCTAGGTACAGGGTACAATTGAGAATAAAAAAATATTTTAATTTTTTATGTTCTGCAATATTTATTTCATTAGGCTTTAAAAAAAATAATTGGGCTATTAAAATTATTTGAATTAGGCATATCAAATTATATGTGGGGGTTTGATTTTTTTTAAATCTATGGACATTGAATTCCTTGGTATGATCTGTTATCCTTATCCCTTCCACCAGCGTCTATTCTCCATCGTCGGTTTCTACTGTCGACCCGACCACATCTTCAGCCTCTCCATCCCTGCTGGTCATCTTCCTATTGGAATCTCCTCACCACTGTCTCTCCACACTCACTGACCACTCCCTTAGCCCTCTACCCCCTTAGACCGCGGTTCTTCCAATGACCGAGGGCTCCGCCACAGGAATTGGTGTCACCCCAGCCACTGCCACATCTCTGCTCCACCGCCGCCTGAGGGGTGGTGCTTTATTTTTTGCATCAGAGCAAAAAATGGTCATATGGAGGACCTGGTGTTAGTCTATGGGGGCTAAAAAATTACCCCTAATTAGCCTTCATATACCCTGATTTGCGATAATACAACCATTTTTTTCATTTTTTCATAACTTTCTGCCACAGTGTCAAAAATATGCAAATTAGATATCATTGGAAAGCTAGTTCTGAGCCCGATCTAGTGGTGCAAGTGGTTTTTTTCTAGTTTTTCTCTAGATTTATTTTGTAGGCCTTTGAATTCAGATGAAGCATTTTTCACTTTAGAGGGCATATCTTTTTCCTCGGTTATCCATTTTTCACGATTCAAGTGGCACCAGAAAGCTGATTCAGTCCTCTACACAAATATGAGGTCATTTTTAATCATGGAGGCAAATGTAAACATTGGTTTTTGCATGCACTCTTTCTTGTTTTCATGCACTAGGTTTGCATTTTCTCTTTAATTTATGCATGTTTTGCATGTTCTCCTTTTACAATCATGGGGTATTGTAATAAATGAACTTATCTAAAGTTCCATTAGGGGGGATTCTTGCATAATAATTTGATTAGAGTGTAGTTGCATTGTATTCACTTTGATCTCATCTTCATATTGATGACAACACAAATGAGTTGCATCTGGATTCTGTAGTTTCTTTTGGCCGCATCTTTCTCATAGCTTGACACATTTTGGTGTGCATTGGTTCACATCTTAGATTGAGAGCCTATGGTTAATGATCTTGAATCATATCAAATTCACATCAGGTCACATCTCAGTTTGAGGGCCATTCATTTTATGGTTAATGTTCTAGAATCCTCATGGTACTTGCTCCTATGGATAAGTTTTAGTCACAATTTGGCATCGGCATTGAGATACACATAGCTTCTAGATTCTTTCATCAAATCAGTCTATCTTATGGGGGGCATCATTTATTCATCTACTGTTGCTTAATATATTTTTGGGTTGTTCCATTTTGTGATTTTTCCAATGTTCCGTGGCATCGGGTTTGCTATTGCATTATCATTATTCTTCTTGAGTCCTTCAGTGACTCTCATATGGCTTCTTTTAAATAGAGGTATCTTTCCTTGCTTTCCAAATTCAAGATTCCAATGTTACTCCACCAGTGTTCTTCCAATGCTTCTTTGCATCAGGTCATCTCATTGAGGGGGGGGGGTTTCCCACTAGGTTTTCTCCTCTTTCCCATTCATTGCATTTGTACATGGGTACCTAACATGGACTAGTTTCCAGGACCCATTCATGCATTCATCCTAGCATTAGGTGCATGCTTTTTTAGTCTCCCTAAGTTGCACTTAAGGGGGGTGTTGGTGTAATTAAATATTTAATTACACTCTATTAAGTTTACTTAGGTAATACTTAGTTTACTTAATTAATAAGTAAGCTTTATTTAGTTGAGTTGATTTTAGGTCAACATTAGGTTTTACCTTTAGGGTTTTGCATACATTGATTTCATAAAGCAATTAATCTCTTGTAATTTCTCAATTCCTAAATATTATTCATTTGCACATCTTCATGCAAATTGCTCTTCTTTTTCTATTTTTCTCTTGTGGAAGGCATTTTCTAGTTTGCATGTCTGATCTTGGTTTCTAACACATTTGATGTGAAATAATTTTACTAGGTGCATTGTAGTTTATAAGGGGGACTACCTGATTCTTGTATTTTAAAAGAAGACTAAGTTTATCTACGATTCTATTATATGATTGTTATATGAATCTATGAAACTAGGAGATATGATCTTTATTTTATTATGATTGAAAACTATTAATGGAATTAAATTATCGATATCAATTTGAATAAGAGGTGTGTGAACATATGACCACATAAGATTACATGTTTTTCATTATTATTAAATATTTGATTGAAGTAATGCAAAATTAGTGCTTGCATTTTCAATTCATTGTGTCTAAAGCTACAAATTAATCAGATATGTCATCTATAGATAGAAGGTATCTAGATTTTTACTATAGTGAACCATAGATTTTAAGGTGTAGGTGTTATGACTCTCTTGCTCAATTAGGGTTTTTCACCTAAAGGAGAGAGATAGACCCCAAAATCTAGGTGGTTCTCTCAAACTAATGCAAGTATAATGAAAATATGCCTAAATGCAATGATCTAAATGTAACAAACTGATAAAATGGATTGATTACTAATGCAAAACAATTGAAATGCAAGTTGTTTAAAAACACATTGTGATATGTAGAAATGGACTAGAAACATAAACAAACTGAAACAAACCTTAATGAAACTCAATGGAGTGCACATAGAGGTTGGAAAGTGATGGGATGGAGGTCTAGAATGTTGTAGAAGACACTGAAAAATACCACTAGGACTAATTCATCATTTTGGGTGAAATAGTCATGTTTCTAACAAAGTCTGCTAGAACAAGTTTTTGGATATTGGGTATTCAGATCTGCAAAAGCCCTTTTTCAGGCTTAGCAGTCAGAGTAATTAGCCACTAATGGAAAATTAGTGGGTTGGAAATGGTAGACTTCAGTCTGCCTTTCTATTTCTGGCAGGTTGTCGGATTTGAAATCATAGAATCTAACCTGTAAGTGTTCTCCAAACTTCTTTTAGGGCTTTGACCACCTTGAATAGCTTTGAAAATTTGATGAAGACTTTTCCACCTTTTTTCTTTTCCAAATCTACCTACAAGACCTGAAAATCACATATAAGGAGGAAAAACTTGTTGATTGTTAGGGCATGGGGGTTTTCCTTGGTCAAATGACTTTTAGGTAATTAAACCAAAATGAAGAAAGAATATAATAATGCATGAAACAATGGTGTTAGTACCTTTCCATGATGATTGATCTTGATTTTCTACAACAAAAGAATAAGATTCAACCCTTTAATGTCTTAGGAAGCTATCTTGATGACTTAGAATGTAAAAACCCTAGCTTGCTTGACTTGAGATGGAAGACAAAGTGATGAATGAGTTAAGTTATTATGAATTAGGGTTTAGAGACTTATATTTATAGGAAATTCACCTTATTTTTTTGTTAATTTGATCCCTAAGGCTGACATGGAGAAAAATTAAACATAAATTCTAAAATTTCTTGTTCAAAACTCAAAAATGACACATAGAGGACTCCTTCACCACCTTGGGTGAATTAGTCCCACCTGGTAGGGACTCATTCATCCAGATGGGTGAATTAGTCCTAGAGGGGTCCCTTTGACAGTTGGAATGTTGGGGAATGAGGAATTTCAGTTATTATGTTAATTTCATTGGGTATGTGATCAAATTATTCCTTTGGATGCACAAAATGGGGTAATAGGGGCCTATTAATGATGATGTAAAGGTCAATTAGTGCTTGGGACACATAATTCAATGTGAAAGTGTGATTAAATACACTTTACATCATTAAAATGAGGTCCACTTAGCCTAGAAAGGCACAACATCCAATGTGAATGTGTAAGACACATTACAACACTAGATTAACATTAATTTTATTTTATAAACCTTCTAGATTGATGTGAAAATGCAATTAAATGTATTTTACATTGTTAAATTAAGGGAAAATGGGTTCATTAAGTCTAGAGAGGTGTGGAATTATTTTACAAAACTTTACAACACCTCTACAAAACATGAATAAATGCATTTGTAAGGGTCCAAGACCTAATGTGGATGTGAAAAACACCTCACAACACTAAATCATGGCACCTTTAATTCCAATTTATCATCAATTATTCCCAAATCAAGAAAGTTGTCTTTTTTCTATAGTACATATAGATTATTTATATTAACAAATAATACTAGTTCTAAGATGGCTTGATGACCTCAGAGTTTCTCTAGATCTACTATTATCATGAAGGGTATGGCTACTTCCCATAGGAAGGTGTGCAAGGGACCACTAGTTTATAGCTAGAGGAAAAGAACTCAAGTGATGCTCTCCCTATTGTAGTTGAATTGTTGAAGACTTGGATTATTAGAGACAACATTTATGATTTTACATTTTCACACTTAGTTTGGAATTAATATTAATTTGGACTTAATTGTGCCTTATTTTGGTGTTGTAAAGTGTACCCCTTTACACTTTTACACTTATTTAGGGATCCTTTAGTTAATTAAGCTTAATTTGGATTAATTGGCCCCTTTGATTCAAATCCAAGCCTATCTAATCACATTTTCAAAAGAAGAAACCCAACATTCATTAATTCCTTAACATAATACTTCTCATTGAGCATTGTGTGTCCTAGGTTTATGGACCTAGGCCCATTAATCGATGGGTGAATGGGTCCTCCCTTAGACCAAGGACCTAAATTTAAATTATGTTTTTGGTGGAATTTTAACATATTCAAATCTATATTCAGATGTCGGCTTGTGATATTTAAGTTTTAGGAAATTAAGGATACATATCTATAAATATAAGGTTATGTCAATTTGTTTCACCTAGCAATTTTATGAGAAAGTTTATGAGAGTTCAAGAGCATTTCAAGGGTATTTAAAGAGAAATTCAAGGAATTCAAAAGCAGATTTATTGAATATTTATTGCAACAATAAAGATCCAATTGTCATATCAAAGTCTTCTTACATCATGCATGTGTTTGGAGCTAATATGATGATGTGGGTTTCATGATCCATTCAAGCATTCAAAGCATTATTTCAATTCAAGATCCAAGGTTCAAGATCAACATCCATTGAATCCATTTCATGCAAGTTACAAATTTACATCCCAACATGTTTATCTAACAATTTGATGAGTTCTAACATTGAGTTCATTCATCATTCCTTTCATGCTATTTTATTTCATTTCAAGGTCTGATTGAAAAATTGGGGTTTGACCAAAAAAAACAACCATTCACCAAAAACAAAATATTTTCCCCTATTGATTTGTGTTTACAGATTTAGGTGGAAGAAATCTTGAAGATCTCTATTGATGTGTTTTTCATGCAGTTCTAAACACAGGTAATGCACAGGTACATCACCTCTCTTGAAAGACAATCTTCCACAATTAGATTGTAGAACACTATCCCAAGGTCTCCAATGTCAGGTCTTGAAAGTGCTTGGAATATCTCAGTGGATTTATGTGATTTGTTGGAATCACAAGGAAGACTTATGGATGAGTTACAAAGTAGGTAAGTTGTATTAGCAAACAAAGTTCTCAAGATGTAGAAATTATTGTTTAGTTGTTGCAAGTTCAAAATAGTAATCTAGAACTCCATTTTATCATCAAATTTGGCTTTACAACATGTAATGAACCTTAGCATAGGCTACTTATTAAAAAAAAAAAGGAAAAGGGAAGGGAAGAGAAGAGGTTCCTAGATCTCAAACCATGAATGAATAGTGATCATGGAGGCTGCTACAGTAGACAAACTTCCTAAACTAAGTTTTTCTTGGCTAAGAGGAACCTACAGTTACACAAAACCAATGCAATCTTCTAAGGACTGCATATTTTCAGATTGCACACACACATTATGAACATGCAATTGAATAAGGTTGCAAAAATTAAATGAAGAAGCCCTAGCTAACTTTACATAGCCACTTGTCATCAACAAGTCCTAAAAGTATGGGTTGAAAGCTCATCAAATACCATAACAACAATGTCCATCATCATATCCATTCAAGAAATTAAGAACTAAACTAATATGGAAGTAGAACCATGCATGCATAATGAAGAAACAAAAGAGAAACATCCATAAATCATGCAATGTATCTCTCTATTACTACAAAATTCCTTTACACCAGCTCTCCAACCATTCACAAATGAGGGGAAGACCCCTATTTATAGTTTTTGAAAGCCCAAATGAATGCCTAGGATTTAATTACATTATGTGGCTAAGATTCTCCTTACATTAGGGTTTCACATACCCCCCATTATCCAACAATTTAAAATACACCATTTGTCCTTTTCATGTTTTGTCCCATAGTGCCCAGGTGTTGTAGCAGTTTTGTCTTGTAGCTGATTTCCATTTTCACTATAGCACAAATTCCTTAAAGGCTGCCTTCTGCTTGATGGACTTGTAGCATTCTTCATTAGATCAAGCATACCTCATTTATATATTTTCATTATTGTTAAATGGATTAGATGATCTGATGAGACAACTCTTGATGGATCGTGATCATTTGTTTCGAAGGAGGAAATAGTTGCTCCCTCCCACCACCTTCAAGGCTACCCTTTATAGATTTTTCATTGACTCCCTTGACATAGGCCTACTTATAATGCTAGCTCTATTGATGGGTGTTAGGGGAAGAGGCAACCATAAATGAATGGTGAAAGGAGCAATGTGCATTTTCCTTGTTCAACTTTCTCAATGGGCCTCCCTGATAGACCTGTAGTAGCTTTCTTAAATCCTGCATACATGAAGTGTCGTAAGTGCTTTCATACATAAATCAAGTCAAACATTAGTCAAATCCTACAAACTCCTTGTTAGATCCATCCATGCATCATCAAAATATCTTAATATTCATATTTGGAGCTCATTTGGACCACAAACATAAATGTGGGTGCAGGGGTGTGGGTGCCACATGGAAGTGGAAGGATGACAGAAGGCGAACGACTGATGGAAGGTGGATGACATACAGAAGCTAGGAAACAAATAGAGAATGGAAGGTAGATGACAAATGTCAGATGGAAGGCATACGATGAAAAAAAGGAAAATGGCATATGAAAAGCGGATGATGGATGGAAGGAGGATGATAGACAATGGATGGAAGGTAGATGATAGACAACAGACAAAAGGCAGACAAAAGGAAAACAACATATGACATATGAAGGGCGGAGGGATAGGCAGACGGTGGACAACAGGCAGAGGGACAATGGACAATAGGTAGAGGGACAAAAAAATAATGACAAAGGATGGGCAGAGGGATGGTGGACAGCCAACAGATAGATAATGAATGGACAAGGAAGTTACCAAATGGCCACGGAGGGACGAAAACTCAACAAGGAAGTTCCCAAATGGCCACAGAGGGATGACGACCTGACAAGGAAGTTCCCAAACAACCACAAAGAGATGGAAGTCTGACAAGGAAGTTCTGATGGCAATGGAGGGACAACAGTCTAACATGGAATTCCCGGCGGTGACAGTGGGACGGCGACCTGACAAGGAAGTTCCCTAACTTCACAAAACTTAGCAAATTTGAGATTTTTCAATTTTAGCGCATGGGAAAATGGGTAGAAAGAGTCCCAAGAAATAATTCCTTAAGATTTGACTCATTTTGAAAAATGCAAAAAATTGGAATGGGGCAGTTGGAGGGTCGCCACCCTTTTGAAATGAAAATGAGCACATGGCGGCTCGACATGAAATTTCCAACGGTGATAGAGGGACGGTGGCCCGAAAAGGAATTTCCCCAACTTCCCAAAACTTAACAAAACCTTGGCAGTTCAGTTAGGCATCACAAAAACATCCCAAATCCATAGGCAACTTGTCCCCAAAGTCAAAAAAATGAAGGAAATAGTGAATCAAGTGATCAGGGACCAAGTCAGCAGGAACAAGGTAAAAGGCAGAAAAAGGAAGGGGGGAGTTTGTTTCTCCCAAGATTTGAATACCTGAAGTAAAATGAAGGGTAGGGAGCAACGTTTATAGGAAAATTTCCATTAGTGGCATGCACTGATTTCTTGGTATAGCAGACCCAGGCTAGGTGAGATTTAGAAACCCACACTCATTTGGATGCTTGGTCAAGGATCAGATGGAGAAGCTAAGTGTGGATCCTGCCATACAGGTGGAAGTTGGGCATCAGTCACCACTTAGTGGAAAAACATGAGTGGTGACCCACATGAGGTGAATCGTAGCTATGGGTTTGCAAGGCCTGGAGGACGTCGAGGCAACGAGTCAAGGGAAACCTATAGGGGCACTTGCATGAAGGAAAAAGACTTAGCAAAATTTAGGTAGGAAAATTTGGTCAAGGGAGTTTTATAGTTTAAAGGAACATAACCAATTTGGGCTTGGAAAAAGGGGCACGCTAAACAATATGGGAACAAAGTATCCCATCGAGAGCGAAAAGAGGGGTTCCCTGCCTATGGTGGGGTGTGTGTGCAAAACATGCACAACAAATGGTGACTTGTTGGGGAAATGCTCCATACCATTTCAATGAAAAAATGGAATCATGAACCTAGAATCTCTCATTCTAATCTTCACACTAGGGAAAACAAACCAGATGCTCCACCAAAGGATCAAGACCACTAGCCACCCCAACCTTTAGTATGTTGAAAATTCAAGTGTGTGCAATTGCATTAATTCCCATCCTCCAGTTGCTACGGGAACCCAAGCTCTGTCAAGTTAAGCTACATAGTTTATTCTAAATCCAAAAGCATCTGGGACATTTCCTCCTTGCTAATCAGGCATCCATAGCCCCAATGATGTTGTAACTATAATTCTCCCGAACATTGCTCTACTTCCAGCTAGGTGTCCATAGCCTCGATAGAGTTGCTTAGATCCTCCTAAAAGGTTGAATTTCTGCTTTCTTTTGATTTTTAATGTTTTTCTTTCTTTTATTTGATTTTTCTCTTTTCCATTCCTTTTATTTCAACCTACAAGCAGTGAAGCTCACACTTAGGGCTGAGAATCACAGTGGCGTTGAAGAATTTTTTTAGGTTTTTCACTTAACTAGACTTTGCAAAAGGCCCTACAATGACCTCTGGATTCCTAAAATATGTGAGAGATGTAAGATTCCAGAATACATCAGAATTGGACCAACCAAAAACTTATCCTCTTTGAATCAAATGTCTAGATCACTTGACACTAACAGAAGAGCTTCACCATCCACTTTGAAAACTTGATTAGAGTTTAACAAAGAAATACATAGAATGACCCTAGGTGAAAATTATGGTTCTTGTCTACAAAAATGTTCCCAACTAAAGGTACAGGCACCCCAGGAAAAGTAGTAACAAAGCAGAAACAAAATGGAAAGAAAAATAGAAAATAAAATGGAAAGCAAGCACCTACACTAACCAAAGTGGGAAAGCGAAAGAAACAACAAAGAAATTACCCTAAAGAAAAATAACCTACGAAAAACCAACTATTCTAATAAAAGCAATAAAATGGGACTATCTACATAAAACCTACACTACTCAAAATGAACTATGTACAAAGGTATTTACAAAGGACTATATTCAGGCAAGGCAAACCTACATTTTCACCCATTGGATTTTGTAGTGCACACACAAGAAAAAGGTCAATCGTAATAGTTCTAAGCCATGCATATTCATCCTTATACTTAGAAAAAAAAAATTCGACATTGCAGCATTCAAATTTAATCACATAGTCCCAAAAACTCAGCAATTGAGGAGGTTCATCAAACCCATGGTTGATCCATAAGCAAGTTCATCTCCCCTCATTCCCATAATCAAAATGATAAGTGTAATTATAATTATTCATAGGAGAAAGAAAATATAGAACTTGGATGTCGTCTTATGAAGGTGGCAACGCCTGACAGTTGAGAGTGAGCACTACATCATCGATCGTTGCATCGACAACCTCAAGTGGGCATGGTGGAGGGTGCAACATTTATGGCCTTGGGCATGGATAGGGCTAGGAGGACGGGGCAAAAATCACCTCTTCTAAGCTACCAATAGGACCCATAGCCCCTATCGGTTGTTCTTCAAGGAAAAGCACTTCATCACGCGGGCCTTTTGTAGTCTATGGCTCCACTTGATTGATATCTTCAAAAGGAAGAGTGTTGTCCCATCTCCTTCCCTAAGTATTAACCTCCTTTTTATGATGTTCAATGTTATGGGAATATAACATGCCTAATTCTATCCTATTGTAACCATCCAAATGTGAAGGGGGATCAACAATGATCATGGTGGAAGGACTCCAAGTTGCATCTCGTAATTATCCAGGTGCCCCATCTCTATTGGTGGCTATCTTAGCACCTCCAGCTTTTTCTTCTTCTCTTTGTTGTTCATGCATCTCCTCATGATGTTCACTTATCTCCTCTCATTCACTGTCGCTATAGATGGAGAAGGAAATCCTCTCACAATCCGGAAACTCTAGTGCATCATCGTTTAGAGGTTCAAGTAGTATGTCCTCATTGCTACTAACCTCCGAGATGTACTCTTCCTCCATGTCAGTATACCTCCACAGTACAACTCCTAGTGGAAAGAATTCATCAATTGATGACACCTCATCTAGGGGACCAAAATCCACTACACAATTTCCTTCCAAAGACTCGCCATAAAGCCTATCATCCATGGTGCACAAATTCTTTTCAAGAGGAAGAAATTGTTGATGACTGGTGGACAACATTCATGTTTGATCTACTTCATCGCTCGAAAGCTCGAGACTGTACTATTTTCCTTCTTCTATTGTTGTCCCAACATCCTCTTGAGGCCTACCTTCAGCTGAGTCATCACTCAATTTAGGCTTTTGGTCTTCTTCTTTGATCTAGGTATCAAGGAGAGGAGGTTGGGCACTTGGCTACTCCACTTGTCCTCTAACTTGTTCAATAGCCTCTTTGCATAGCTCACATGCAAACTAAAAATGTGATGAATCATGGAGTCTGCACCAATTTGGTAGCAACAATACCTCTAGATCCACTTCATGTCTTAGTTCAGACCAATCCTTTGCTAATATGGAGACGATTTGGTTATATCTTTCCATTATTGGTCCCTCATCATCACTTGAAAAGGCAATCTGATAGTGAACAATCGTGACATATGATTGTTCCCACTCCCCCAAATCTTCATTTTCGAAAGCTTGGTCAATTTTATCCATGAGGGAGAGGTCTTCTAATTTGATCTCACTTATACTCTGGTCATCATTTTTTGCTGCTCCTAAGCTGTCAACCTCTTCCTCTTTCTGATTTTTAGTATCTTCATTGGCTGCCCCAACATACGTTGTTGCAAATTTTTTTGATCCATCCTCAATTGCCAATGGATCCTCTTCTAGAGTGGAAGACTATTTTTTTCCAATGAAGGAGAGACTCTCTAACTCCCTTCTGATTGAATTTTCATCAAAGCTTTTTGTTGTCGTATGGAAATCAACTTCTTCCTTTCCATTTTTCAGCTTAAGTGTTCGTTGTCCCAGCACTACCCTGCATCAAATTCATTGGTTCATCTTCAATGTGTTGTCCTCCAGACGTTTACAACTCTTTGGCCTCATCAGATGACTTGTCCTCATTGAAAGTTGGTTGATCCAACTCATTCAAATAGCCCTGGGTTTGAGTGATAGTGTTCATGCATGATGAGCAAGTGAATTAAAAGTGATGTGTGTTGTGAAACCTGCACCAAGTAGACATCAACACCTCCTCCAATCTTGGTCCATCTTTTCTGCCCAAAAATTCTTGAATCAGCTCTTCGAATGCCTCGGCTACCATGTTATTCATTTCCTCTTCCAGATCTTCAGGAGCTAAGGTTTGGTATATTTCCCAAAAGGGAATTTCTCCTTGCAAGACTCTTTCAATTATGTCCAAGAATGTTAGACACCACAATTCATTGTGTCTATGAGTGTAATGGATCCTACACTTCTCTACCAATGGAAATTGTTGCAATGGTCTTCTCAACCTTCTATTTAAATCTACATGTAGCTGAGTGATGTTGATTTTCATGTGCTACTCCATTTCAATTCAACTTTTGTTTGCCTTCAAATTTTTTTGATTTTAAGCTTCAGCATTAAAAGAGATCTCCTTATCTCATATTTCTTCTTGAAAGTTCTCTTTTCAACTTCCAAATTTCATCTTTGTAGCCTCAACATGCCATGCCCTCCTTCTAGCACCAGTTCTGTTGATGTGTTTTTTAAGCATTTCTCAACACAAGTAATGTATAGGTGCATCACCTCTTTTGAAAGACAATCTTCCACAATCAAATTGTAGAACACTATCCCAAGGTCTCCAATGTCAAGTCTTGACAGTGCTTGGAATATCTCAATTGATTTATGTGATTTTTTGGAATCACAAAGTGGACTTATGGATTAGTTACGAAGCAGGGAAGTTGGATCAGCAAACAAAGTTCTCAAGATGCAGAAATTGTTGTTCAGTTGCTGCAGGTTCAAAATAGCAATCTCGAACTCCATTTTATCATCATATTTGGCTTTACAATGTGTAATGAACCTTAGAATAGGCTACTTATTAAAAAAAAGAAGGAAAAGGGCAAGGAAGAGAAGACGTTCCCAGATCTGAAACCATGAATGAACAGTGATCATGGAGGCTGCTATAGTAGAAAAACTCCCTAAAGTGGGTTTTTCTTGGCCAAGAGGAACCTACAGTTACACAAAACCAGTGCAATCTTCTAACGACTGCATATTTTTAGATTGCACACACACATCATGAACATGCAATTGAACAAGGTTGCATCAATTAAATGAAGAAGCCCAAGCTAACTTTACACAACAGCTTGTCATCAACAAGTGCCAAAAGTATGTGTTGAAAGCTCATCAAATACCATAACAATAGTGTTTATCATCATATCCATTCAAGAAACTAACAAATAAACTAATAGGGAATTAGAACCATGAATGCATAATAAAGAAACATAGGAGAAATATCCATAAATCATGCAATGTAGCTCTTTATTGTTGTAGAATTCCTTTACACCAGCTCTCCAACCATTCACAAATGAGGGGGAGACCCCTATTTATAGTTTTCCTAAGCCCAAATAAACAACTAGGATTGAATTACATTGTGTGGCTCAGATTTTCTTTTCATTAGGGTTTCACCTACCCCCCATTATCCAACAATTTAAAATACACCATTTGTCCTTTTCCTTTTTTGTCCTGTAGTGCCAAGGTGTTGTAGCAGTTTTGTCTTCTAGATGATTGCCCTTTTCATTGTAGCAGATGCTTTCTACATGATGGACTTGCAACATTCTTCATTGGATCAAGCGGGCCTCGTTTATAGATTTCCATCGTTGTTAAATGGATCAAATGATCTGATGAGACAACTCCTGATGGATCGTGATTGTTTGTTTCGAGGGAGGAAATAGCCACTCCCTCCCACCACCTTCAAGGGAACCCTTTATAAATTTGTCACTAGCTCCCTTGACATAGGCCTACTTCTAATGCCAGCTCTATTTATGGGTTCTAGGGGAAGAGGCGAGCATAAATGAATTGTGAAAGGAGAAATTTTCCTTTTCCTTGATCAGCTTCCTCAATGGGCCTCCCTGACAGACCCGCAGTAGGTTTCTTGAATCCTGCATACATGAAGTGTTGTAAGTGCTTTCAAACGTAAATCAAGGAAAACATTAGTAAAATATTTCAAACTCCTTGTTAGATCCATCCATACATCATAAAAAGATCATAATATTCATATTTGGAATCATTTTGACAACAAATATAATAAGGGTGTAGGGGTGCGGGCACCACACAGCGGTGGAAGGACGACTGAAGGCAGATGATAGATAGAAGGTGGATGATTGATGGAAGGTAGACACTAGATAGTAGATAGAAGGTGGATGACAGATGGTGGATGGAAGGCAGATGGCAGATGAAAGGAAGATAGAAGGTCGATGATAGATAGAAGGTGGACGATGGACGACGAATGACAGATGGAAGGTGGATGATGGACGATAGATAGAAGGCAGACGATAGACTACAGACGAAGGGTGGATAGATAGGAGGATGATGGAAAATAGGTGAAGGGATGATAGATGATGGTAGAGGGACATGGACTAGATGGCGAACGATAAGCGAAGGGATGGCGGACAACCAATAGATGGACGACGAACGAAGGACGAACAGACAAGGAAGTTCCCAAATGGCCACAGAGGGATGGCAGCCCAACAAGGAAGTTCCCAAATGGCCACAGAGGGATGAAAACCTGAAAAAGGAAGTTTCAACGGTGATGGAGGGATGACAGCTTGACATGGAAGTCCCGATGGTGATGGAGGGACGACAGTTCAACAAGGAAGTTCCCAAACTTCACAAAACTTAGCAAATTTGAGATTTTTCAATTTTAGCGCATGGGAAAAGGGGTAGAAAGAGTGTCAAGACATACTTCCTTAAGATTTGACTCATTTTGAAAAATGTTGAAATTTGGAAGGGGGAAGTTGAAGGGTCGCCGCCCTTTTGAAACGACAATGAGCACATGGCGGCCCGACATGAATGTTCTGGCGGCAATGGAGGGACCGTGGCCTGAAAAGGAATTTTTGTAACTTCCCAAAACTTAATGAAACCTTAGAAGTTCATTTAGGCATCACAAAAACATTTGAAATCCTTAGGAAACTTATCCCCAAAGTCAAAAATTGAAGGAAAAAGAGAAGCAAGCAATCAGGGACCAAGTCAGTAGGAACAAGGCAAAAGGCAGAAAAAGGAAGGGGGTACTTTGTTTCTCCCCAAATTTGAATGCCCCAAGTAAAATGAAGGGAAGGGAGTAATGTTTATAGGCCAATTTCCACTAGTGGCATGCACTGATTTCTTGGTACAATGGACCCGGGCTAGGTGAGATTCAAAAACCCACACCTGTTTGGATGCTTGGTCAAGGCTCAGATGGAGAAACTAAGTGCAGATCCTTCCATGTGGGCAGAAGTTGGGAATCAGTTTCCACTCAATGGTGAAACATGAGCGGTGACTTGCAAATGTGGGTTCACAAGGCCTAGAGGACATTGGGGCAATGGGTGAAATGAAACCTATAGGGGCACTTCCGTGAAGGAAAAAGACTTAGCAAAATTTATGTAGTAAAATTTGGTCAGGGGAATTTGATCGTTTGAAGGCACATGACCAATTTGGGCTTGGAAAAAGGGGCAAGCAAAACAAGATGAGAAAAAAGTATCCCATTGAGAGTGAAAAGAGGGGTTCCCTGCCTATGGTGGGGCGTGTGTGCAAAACATGCGCAACAATCTATTAAAGAGAAAAATTGAAGAAGCTGTCAAAATTACAAATTTTGTCGTAAAATTTGTCATCTCATGGAAAGTCACTTGCAAAAATTATTTCCAACTTTCTAAACCTAAAACCTGGGAAAATTAAGAGATTTGGATCTGTAGTAGAGGCTCCCAAAAGTTACAAACAAACCCTAACTCAGGATCCATTTTCCCCTGGGTGAATGAATCCCAGATCAACTTCAATAAGTGACTTTTGGTGAATGGTAAACATCATCCTGCCCTTCTTAGAACTATGATATACTTTCTAGTTCTTATTTTGAGTTTCATCTAGCTATTCCAAGTTGTAGATTGCATTTTGGTGCTGATTTACTATTTTTAGTTGTTCTCCCCAAAGTGTTGTTTGACTAGGACCCCCGGCCTTGCACAAAAAGGAAATCTATAGATTCATATCTTGAGTTGACTCACTTAAGGGTCATAAGTCAATTATTTGTGTGGATCTCATTTCCTAATGAATTGAGGAAGAATAGGTCCGTAAGTGATTCATACCTCTATTTTGATCCCCCAACCTATTTTTCTTCATTTCACTATGTAATGGATTTACAAAAATATATGCATTGATTTAAGATGTAAAAATGATCTATCATAACCTTATTATTATGAAAAAAGATACCAATGGAAATTTTTACATCATATTTTATACTTGAGTTCAATTTTATGCATAAATATTTCTTTTATTTGTATCGCCCTTTTGATTTTGTAAATATAAAATTATTAGAAATGAAAAATGTGCAAGTGTTGTATTTAAAAAATATATCATTTTTTATATATTAATGAACCACTTTATGTTTTTTAACATAATTTATGATATTTTCATACTTATGTAGAGAAACAAGCACATTTTAGTAGTGTACTATAGGTAAATTGTACATTTTTTTTGTGTTCCTTTATCATAGCACTATCTACATCTTTACCTTCATGGAGATTTTTTTTCCTTATGTCATCTCCATATTCATGGTTGAGTAGTGTACTTGATGTCACTCACATAGTTTTTTGTGTGTCTTATTTTTATCTACAATATTTAGAGGCTCTTTGATTCCAACATGCACCATCACTTCATCTTCAACATACTATACAACTTCTACATGCTTTAGGAGTTCTTCATCTTCATATTCCATCTTTATGGTATATATTTGAGGAGGTTTCTTTCCTTCTCTTTCTCTCTTTTGGAGAGTATTTTTGTTCCCATTAGGTTTTCTCATTTTCTCTATTTATGAGAGATCTTTATTTGTAAATGAGTACCTAATTATACCTTGTTGTTGGGACTCATCTTTTCATTGTTTAGAATTTTTCCTAAGTATCACTTAGGGGGTTGTTAGTGTGAAAATATTTATTACTAAATTAGTTAGCTTTCAACCTATCTAGGAGAGTCTTATTCACACTACTCTTAAGCTTATTTAGGAGACATCTAACTTTTTTTCTCACCTCATGTGGACTGACTAAGTATCCCAATACTTATCCATAGAGTCCTGCATGTTTTTCCCTCCTGAAGGGGTACCCAAATTTTCACTCCTACCTTATCAACTCCTCATCCTTGCCTTTATATGCAAGGATCTTGTCAATTTACATGTTTATTATGATACTCATTCTTATTTGTATATTCTTGTCTTTTGTAATGAGTTTTGATCTTGCAAGTGATATTGATTTCTCCAACAACATCAATCTTTGATTTTCAAGTAAAATAATTCCACTTTTTTTGTAAAAAGTTGAACCTAAATTCTTTCACTTTCCCTCACATTAGTTCACATTTCAAATTTAGAGTCATTCAATATGGTTAATGTTTTTTAATCCTAATAGGTAAAACCACAATAGTGAGTCCCAAACTTGGGATGCTAGTTTTCAATTCATATGGGGGATTTTTTTGAAAAAATCTTCATTCGAAGGTTCGGTAATAATCACCTTCAAACAAACATAGACCTTTGTTTGAAGGTTTATAGATTCAGAAAAACATGGACTTTTTTTATGGGAAGGTCATACCTTCATTTGAAGGTCCTTGACTACCTTTGAATCAAGGTCTTAGTGTAGCATTGTAAATTTTCACCCTTGACAATTTCACACTAGATTTTGCTCCCTCCTATGTGCATGGACCTAATTGTACACCTAATTTTCTAAATTATGCACTTTGTGGCCCATTTGAAAATTTATCAAGAAATCACATGTACAAAACTAAGGAAAACATTTAATTTTTTCCTGACACTTTACACCTCGCAAAATAGGGTTGGGACATGATAGGAATTTAAAAATTCTATTGGTTTATTATTTCTACTTTTGCTAAAAGCTTCATTTTGGTCATTTTTTGCTAGGTTTTACTTTAAAAAATGATTTCAAAATATTGCTATTGAGTCTAAAACCCTAAGACCTAGGGTTTGTGTGAGCATCAAAGTTTATTTTGTTATAACTCGTAGCTGGTTGTTTTTCTCCCATTGTCAGTCTTTAAGTTTTTACTTTATATCTAGGACATCATTTATTAACTGGCCCCTTGATTCAAATTTACTACTTGAGCCCACATGCTAAATTAATTCATTATATACCTAAGTCCTTACTCACACCCTTATAAAATTTGCCTCCCCTTTTTACCTAGTCGTGAAATGTTGTTTTAAATGCATGTGCCTATGTCTAGCTTTTAAGTTGTTCCTGTCTAGTCCCACAAGGATTAAAATATTCAATTAATTGACATACAGAACCAATCATGCACTAACATATGGAAACATTTTTTTAGTTTCCACCATTCTGCAATGGTTTTTTAACTAAGGAAAATGTTCCATGCGAAATCGCGAAAGTGTTGACACATATCAAGTTTATGTTGTATACTACTACGGAGCCCTTTGGAGGGTCACATAGGGTACACTTGTCAAAATCTAAGGAATTCCTCCACTCCACTAAGCCTAAAAAGATGACCCACTTTGATCCCACGGAAGCATGGAAATGGTGCCACATGTCCATTTAAGTACTATTAGCAACAACATAACCTTTTGTTTGTTGGAAGATGGTCAGCGCTCCCCTTGGGATTCACAACATGGCTTAACCACCTCCCATGGATTGGTTAACTCTAGCAGTTGTATTGGGCATTAACAGGACGATCTTTTGGTACAATGACAACTGTGGGGAAAATAATTGGTATTAGAGCTTGGTTACGGGTTCGAATCCCCTTGGGTAATGCTGAGGGGAAGATTGTTAGCAGATGGTCAGTGCTCCCCTTGGGATTTGTGGCATGGATTAACCTCCTCCCATGGATCTGCTAACTCTAGTGGTTGTATTGGGCATTAACAGGTTTATATTTTGCTACAACGACAACCGTGGGGCCAACATTGTGGCCCCCATTGTGCCATGTGGCATTGATTTGGTGACTTTCCACCATTATACAGAGCCTTTTTGAGCAAGGCCACAAGTGTCTTACATAATCATGGGAGGACATATGGTAGAATTTTGAGAATATTCTATACGCTTGGATTAAAGGGTGCCACATGGCATCATCCTATGGTGTCTCTTCCATTTTGTGGGGTATTCCTCTGAAGGATTGTTTGGAACTATAGTTCATAGCGGGAAGCTACCAAGTGTCTAGATTTGAGCCATTAGATGAACAAATACTAATTTTTGGTGAAATATGTCATGTTTATATACTTTTAAAAAAAAAAAGGTGCAATGCACCCATATTATTAGGGGTAAACTATTTTGACTGGAGCTATGAACTAGGTACAAGAAACCATAAGAAACAACCAAACCCGTGAGAGCAATGGCCCAGTGAAGGCATAAGGCCTGCGAGCACTTTGGCCCAGTGAGGGTTTGAACCCTGGTGGCCATCACTACAACTAAGCAACTTGACCACCGAACCACACCCTTATCAGTAGCATGTTTATATACTAAATAAGGGGGAATTAATGATATATTTTCTTTAGCCATCGGTGATCCCACAATATTGGTTTACAATTTTTGGCCAAATTAGACACTAAATTGATTTTTTCTAACTAAATCTTCACTTTCGAGAACCTATAGCAACTAAACCATGAAGAATTTGAAGATGATGCAAATTAGTGATTTGTAAATTTTTTTCTATAGATTCTAAATATATTTTTTTCAAAAATTTTGGAATCATATTGCACTTCTTTTTCCATCTCTTTCGAAAACTAGATTTTTTGAGTAAACACCATTTTTAAGGAGTGATGATCACCATATACAACATAACTTTTCTTCCATGAAGGATAAAATTCTAATTTTTTTGAATTTATATTTGTAACTACGATATCTAGTGTTTTCATTTGGTTTCATAGTGTTCTATTGAATATTTTTTCTTTAATCATGTTTTGAAGTGAAACCTATTAAAATTTAGACATAGGAGAACTGTATACAACATAACTTTTTTTGTATGTATCTAAATTCAATATTTTTTTTGTTGGATCTAGGACTTCAATATCTAGTGCACTGATATTTTTCAAATTTTTTTTTGATAATCTGCTATTTTTCCACATGTGTAGAACAAAGAGCTTGATTTTTGGTGAAAAACCTACATTCACAAGAAATAAAAAATAAATATAACAATAAAATTATATTTAAATCTAAAATTATAATTTTTGGGAAGCTTATAATAAGGACTACATACTTACAAAAATAAATTTTAAATGAATTCATTTGATCCCCCAAAAGGTAAATCAAAAATGGTTTTTTATTAGCATTTTGATAAGTGTAAAGGAGACTCGGCTATAGGTATGGTTTAAAACTAGCGGGGTTCGATCCAAGGGGGTTTGATCTAAGGTGGTTCAATCAAACCCTCTTTAGTTGGAATCCTTTAAATGGAACTTTTCAAGGCTGAAATCATTATATTTTATAGAATTATGTGATTTCGGCAAAAAATAGGATCTCCTAGAAATTGTAAACGAATATTGTGGGATCACCCCTACACGAAAAAATTTGAAGAGTTTCCATTATTTTGTGGGAATTTATTTGTTGCTTGATCTCATGACTACAAAAGATGTGTGAGGCCACCACGTGGAAAAAGTTGACTTTTCCTCCCAACGGTGAGCCTTTTGTTGAGCTGTAAAGGTAGTCCAAGTGGATGTTTTTCATTGGTCCAAGATCTTTTTCACACATATCAAACTATTTTCAAATAGGTTGGACCAATCCACACAGTTAGACTAAATATTTTTGTATGATGATTGTATTGTAGAAAAATGTATCCCTTTACCTTTTCACACTTAATTTGGAATTAATGTTAATTTGGGCTTCATTGTGCCTTATTTTGGTGTTGTAAAGTGTACCCCTTTACACTTTCACACTTATTTAGGGCTTATTTAATTTATTCAGTTTAATTTTCCTTAATTGGCCCATTAATTCACTTACAAAGCCCATTTAATTACATTTTCTAAAGAGTAAACCCAACATTCATTAATTGCTTAACATAACACTTCTCATTGAGCAATGTGTGTCTTAAGGTTAGGGACCTAGGACCCATTCTCCCATGGGTGAATGGTCCTCCCTTAGACCTAGGAACTAAATTTTTATTTTTATTTTGGTAGTATTTTAACATATTCAAATTTATATTCAGATGTCGGCTTGTGATATTTAAATTTTAGGAAATTAATGATACATATCTATAAATATAAGGTTATTTCACTATGTTTCACCTATGAATTTTATCAGAAGTTTCAAGATCTAAGAGAGAGCTTTCAAGAGAATTTCAAGAGCAGATTTATTGAAGATTTATTGCAGCAATCAAGATCCAATTGTCATGTAGAAGTCTTCTTGCATCATGCATGTTTTTGGAGGTAATATGATGATGTAGGTTTCATGATCCATTCAAGTATTCAAAGCATTATTTCATGTCAAGATTCAAGGTTCAAGATCCACATCCATTGAAGTCATTTCATGCAAGTTGCAAATTTACATTATAAAGTTTATTCAAGGGTTGTGTGAGTTGTGGCATTCACTTGTTCATTCATCATTCCTTTCATGCTATTTTATTTCATTTCAAGGTTTGATTACAAAAATGGGGTTTGACCAAGGAAAAACCCCATTCACCAAAAGAAAAACATTTTCCCCTCTTGATTTGTGTTTGTAAATTTAGGTGGAAGAAATCTTGAAGATCTCTTGAAGATAAAAATTGAAGAAGTTTTCAAAGTTGCAAAAAGGTGTCATAAAAGTTGTCATCTCAGAGAAATTTAATTACATAATTTATTTTTGACTTTTCGACCCTGAAATTTGGAAAAATTAGAAGATTCAAATTTGTAACAGAGGCTCCCAAAATTTGCAGACAAACCCTTACTCAGGATTCATTCATGATTAGCTTCTGAAACTGAATTTTAATGACTGGTACACATCATTCTTCCCTTCTCTAGTCTGTGATTTGATTTATAGTTCTTCTTATTTTGAGTTTCATCTAGCTATTCCAAGTTATAGATTGTATTTTGGGTTTGATTTTCTATTTTTAAGCTTTCTCCCCAAAGTGTTGTTTGACCAGGACTCTCATCCTTGCAAAAAAAGGAAATCTATAGATTCACACTTGGACTTTATTCACCTAAGGGTTCATAATCATTTTATGGTGTGGATCTCATTTCCTAATTAATTGAGGAAGAATGGGTCCCTCAACCTCTATTGTTATTGAATGTATTTTGGTGAACCTATTTTTCTTATTTTTAGTGATCAACCACCCACGTTCAAACTTGGAGAATAGGTAGTTGTGTACCCTAGTTCACACAAGATGGGAGTAATGGTGGAAAAGATGGTTTTTAGACCAAAATTTAATATGATTTTCTCCATAATGGTATGTGCAGGATCATCATGGAAAAAATAGGCCCTTAAGTGGCAATGAAAATTTAGAAAAATCAGAGTTAGACAACTTGATGTAAAAATTTGAATAAGTTATCTATATTATTTCAAAAATATGTAAGAATAGAATCTATAGAAAATTGAATGTAGTTTCTAAACTACTAGGTTTTTTAAATCTATTTGTGAAATTTTGAAATTTCAATGCGAGTACTTAAATTTAGGAAAAATAAGAAGTAGGTGTTTTTTTGCACCCTAACCACAATAAAAGGATAATATTTTTATAAGATTTTAGATATAAAGTAGAGGACTCATGTCCTGATGTGATGCATATTTTTTGTAAATTTTTTCCAAGTAAATAATTAATTATGAATTTTTATTACAAATTTTAAAAAATATAAAAAATCATTATGTACCACCTTAACTTGGTCAAAACTTCAATAATTTTTTTTTTAATCCTATTGTATGAAAAGCATAGAATGTGATGCATGTTTTGGATTCAAACAATGTGATATCGTTTGAAAGCTATAGATGTTTTCAATTAGCCTATCAATTAAGACTTTAGTCGTAATTCAAATAGAAAATGAATAATAATTATTTATTAAATTCAAAGTAAAGCATAATTTATATTGGTGGAAAGCTAAGAATCTCCTTTAAAACCCCTTTTTGTTTCATCAATTTTGGGTAAAAAAAAAGTCATCAACCACATACACTACACACACCCATTATATCGCCACTTTTTGGCCCATCCTAATCCTACACATACCCACAAAAGCCACATTCTATGCATATGAATAATTTACCTAAGTATTTTGAGCATCCAGAGTGAAAAATTTCTAGCATTTAAAGAATTCTCTATGTCAATTAGGGTTTCTAGAGTATAGAAAACCAATAAGTTCATCTGTGACCTCACAATTCTAAATTTCTCTATCATCTAGGGTTTTTGATCATATTATATTATGTTTTATAATTGTGAATTGAGCTAGGGTGTCTATTTTCTTCTTGAATTGTTTTAAATATGCCCTAGTTAATCATTTGAAATTATCATAAAGCCCTAGAATCCACCATAAAACTCTTATATCCAAAAACCACACTATGAAATGAGTCCCCCATGAATTCAAGTCATTTCTTCCTCCCAAAATTGAGCTATACATGATGATGTTATTGCACAGCTCCTTAGGTAAACCACTCAAAAAATGAAGGTTCAAGGCCCTGGTTCTAGAGATGGTCTAGTAGATTGGGCCTATGACAAAAGTGATGTTGAACTTCCCATGGGAGGATGGAAATTATTTTTCCATTGGTATGGTAAGAGAAACTCACTGGCCCCCATTTTAGATGTGTGAAAGTATGACCTTGGAAAATTGTGGGTGTCAAGTGTATTTATGTATATTGACCTACTTAAGGCTTTGGAAAACAATTATGACAAGACTATTATGGCAGTGAGGACTATGAGTGGTGCAATTATCGCTTAGTTTGATAAGAAGTCAATTTCTCAAGTTTTCAAGGTAAATCTAGATGCTACCAAGCCTATAAAATTTGATACATTCAAATAGAAGTATGCTTAAGATAGGAGTAGCTTCAAGGTAGTGAGGCTACTCAAGCATAAGAAGGAAGGTTTCAAGGGAAGATGTATTAGAATTCTACCAAATCAAGTAGAGCCCCTCAACCTGAATAGTTTTGAGGGTTATCTTTCCAAAAACCTACTATGCATTATGCTAAGTTATTGGGGCTAGTAAATCGGAGAGAATCCCCATTCCCTTCATGTATATAGTTGTTGATGTTCATAATGCACTGATTAATGATGAATTTTATTATGCCACATACATTCTCAATGCCATCCATAAAGGATTGATGGAAATTAGGAAGGGATTGACAATGGTGAAATTTTGGTGGTATTATTTTGTGTGCCACATGTTCTTATATAGGGGAAGCCAGAGTGGATTTCTACACTTAGAATTGGTGACAAGGATAAAGAAGGTTGTGATCTTATAATCTAGTGTTGGAATCATGCTTGGAATGTACATTGTGATCAATTAAGCTATGTCACCTTTAGGAACCACTTTGCTGAAAAAGTAATGTCATTTCTACAAGTCCTAGTGCCTAGGGTGTGTAAAGAAATTTTAGACTTCTTCAGGCCAGTAGAGAGG
Organism: Sequoia sempervirens; assembly: GCA_007258455.2. Classification (NCBI taxonomy): domain Eukaryota; kingdom Viridiplantae; phylum Streptophyta; class Pinopsida; order Cupressales; family Cupressaceae; genus Sequoia; species Sequoia sempervirens. Next base: position 20,704,597 of record VDFB02137365.1, on the reverse strand, counting down.
AGGCCATATCTTGGCATTAAGCACAATTGGGGATACTTCATTCTCTATTTTTATTGCACCATATTGAGACTCTATGAATTTCCTTTAGAACCCCATGTCCTACCCAAGTTTGTGCCCATGAGGGTTGGCTTCTTGGAAAGCATTTGGCAACTAACTAAGTTAGACAAAGCACATCTGGCTAATCAGAAAAAGGGTTCATCCATTCCTTACTTAATTGTCTTCTTATACTTTAGGATGAATAAGGAAGGTTTTAAGAAATTATATGATAGACTCAAAAAATTTAGGATGAATCAAGAATGAGCGAGGGAATTTGACCCTAAAGGTTTCATTAATAACCTCAAGAGGACCATCCAAAGGTCACAATATCGTCATTTCACCCTTTTTAATGAAGATGTGATTAGAAACGTCTTAATGAAAAGGAAATAAATTAAAGAAAGGTGAAATCAATAGCCCTTGAGAAGATAGAGGAAACTAAAAAGAAAAAGGATGCTTCCTAATATACAAAAATTGATGATCCAATTCTAAAAAGATCATATCAACCCCCTCAAGTTGATCCATTAAAATATGCTTTCAAAAGAAGGCCCAAACATGTCATAAGAGAGAAAGCTCAACAATCTCCACCAGTGCAACAAACACCCTCATCTCTAGCAAATATTGCAATTGATTTGGGATCTCCTCCAAGAAAACCATCTCCAAAGAGGAGAAGGGAAAAGTCCCCATTGTTCGACTACCCAATTGACCCTTAAGAGAATTATTACAATGACGTAACTAGGGATGATGTAGTCAAAACAATGACCTCCTCTCAAAGTGATGAGAACATGCAAGCACTGCAGGGTAGGATGACTGAAATAATTGCTACACTAAGGGATAATATAGATTATATAAGGGAGTTGGCTTACAACAAGTTCATGGAGGATGACCAATTTATACAATCTCAAGAATTTGATAACTTTGTCTAGAGGTGCAAGAGATGATTATAATAAGAGATTAGAGGAAGAGAAAGAAAAATCTCCTCAAGATTCAAAAGATTAGATCACCCAAGTTAAGGTATTAGCACAAATGAGGGTTGATGCTAAATACATGAATCTTGAAGAAGGAAAGCGATTGGTAAGAGAAATTGGCCTTATTTTTTCTCCTAGAATGGGATATTGCATTAGTCTTCTCCTCTTAGGATTAAGTTGCAACAACACTTTCAAGTTCAGGATTCAACCCTAGGTGAGAGACTAGCAGTTTGGACATTAGCTCCAAATATAAACAAACCTTTGATTTTGAGCCTGATCAATACTTAAGAGGAAGTATGACTGTCAAACGAGTAATAGATATCCTTGCAGTTGAGGCATCAACATTGGTTGTGGATGTTTCTAGGTTTAGTAGAGCTACTACTAAAGCACTCTAGGAAAAAGATGAAAAATTATTTGAGGATTATACAACTATTCTATATGAATACAATAGATTAAAGGAAATGGAAATGGAAATACAACAACAAATTCATCAAGTAGAAACTCTCCCTCCACCTCCATCAACTGTAATGGTGGTATGGTCAAGTTCAATGATTGCTAGTTCATCTACAGTTTCACCCCCCAAATCAGATAAGGAGAAGGAAAAGGAAGAACTTATGGAGGAGCTTAGTGCTTATGAGGATATTCTAATGAAATACAAAGAGGATCAACATGAGAACAACCTAAATATTGTTTCAACTATTTTGGGGAAATTGGTGAATAAAGTGGTGAAGTTGGAAAATGTCTACAAAAAATATTTTTAATTGACAATAACAATTAGCATGATTGGTAATGCTAAAGTAAGGGATACTCTCTTGATGAATAAATGGACTCCAAGGCTTAATTCATTGCTTGGAATGTGTAAATTATTTACACATGAGCCAAATAAGCCAAGGGAGATTTTCTCTACATACAATATTTTTAAAGCAATAGGGGAACAACAAGGATTTTTGGAGTAGCTGGAGGAAAGAGTGAAGGAGAAAGTCAAATAATTTGATGAAAGTTATATAAGGATAATGCCAAAAATCATGAAAGATAATGGAGAAATAAAGCCTTGTGGATTATGGAAGGCTCAGTTTGAAGGCATTACTCCTACCCTTTCTTATCTCATATGTGACAAAAAATAAGGTTGATATGGAGCTTTTGAAGAGTAGTTTAGATAAGCTTTGGGATACAAATCAATTCTTGGGAGAATTTGAAAAAGGAATATGATATTGTATTATCCAAGTACAATAAATACATGGTAAATATGGATCAGTTCCTTGCATTCCAATGGCCTACAGAGGAACAATATAAGGCTTGGGATGATAAGTACAATAATTTTCTTGATTTGTAATATGATTTGACATTAATATTATTCTTTCATCATTTATTGGAGTTGGGATATTCTTTTGGCTTTTGTACTTATTCAATATCAATAAATATCTTCTTTAACTTCAACAATAATGTTTTCTTCTAGTGGGACCTTCCATTTTGTCTTCTTCTGCATAGTCAGTACTTCTCAAACTTTTGGAACTAAAAGGTGGATAGGGAAGTGATAAATTATGTTACAACCACCTTATACAAGAAATTTTTGGAGGCATCAAAGATCTACAACTACACATGTAACAACATTTTTCATTTATGGGGCATTCTCTCCATGAGCACTTGTACTCATGTTTTGTTATCTAGAAGGATGTCCAATGAAAAGTGACATGTGTCGAAGGGCCTAAGGCTTATTGCTCCCTTGTTTTTATAGAAGGGAATTCAAGGCATTTTGCACAATATCTTGAAAATTTTGTAAGTAGATCACATTTTGTATATCAGTCTATACATGCTTGAAAATAGGCCTTGGTAGAATAGGTTGTCAATATAATATTAATTTTGTATGATAGTACTAGTGCTTACAGATCTAATACAATGAAATTTTCTACAAATACTATCTCATACTTGTACTTATCTTGAGAATTTATGAATAAAATTGATCACAGATCTATTTTGTTCATCTTTGCAATTCATCTTGTGTATTATAAATGTTTCTCTTATAATGTTTACTCAAGTAGCAAATCAAATATGCTTTAAAATAAATGTTGAATGTTTAAGATATTATAGGGATTCGAAGTTATTTCTAGAGATTCAAGGGATAATAATGTAATGTGTTGTTATTATTCCTAAGTGTTAAGATTAAATATTGCTATCTAAGTTTCAATTGTGTTCCTTAGACTCCATGCCCTAGGTTAAGGCACCAATCAGATTTACAAAAAAAAAAATTGAGTACAACTTCTTGATCAAAATTTAAATTTAAATGAGTCATTTACTTTCAAGCGATAATTTATTTGCTTAATCTTATTTCTCATGTTCTTTGAGCAATGAATGCATTAAATCTCAAGAATCTAGCTAATTTTGTGTTTACTTGTAATCATTAGTTAGATTAAAGAGAACATATCTGTTTGAAAATAATATTTTGTGTAATTGTGTATCTCCTATATCCACTTGATCACTATGAATATCCAAGGGAATATTGTAGGATTTCCCTCCTAGGTTTTGTAGAGCCTAAAGTGTAGAGGAGATAAATGTAGAATCTGTCTCCTATTCATTGGCCAACCCCTTATGACATTCAAATATCTAAACTAGCTATCTTGTAAATTGTTGTAAGATTTTTTTTGGGAAAATTAAAACACCTATAGGGCAATGGCACCCTAGGCGACTTTGCCCCCTATTTGGGATCCAATTTTTAATATACTAGAGTTGGCATTTTATTATTTAAATTTAAAATTTTAGATGTTGGCTATTGAGATTTATTTTTTGGGAAATTAGATTAATTGCATATATAGTATTTTCACCATTTCAATCCTAAGAAAAATCAAAGATAGTCAAGAGTAGAATTATGAGCATTATTGCACCATTATTTTCAGTCAAGCATCATTTCAAACATTCATCACTTTTTTTTATCTAAGTTTGTTTATGTTTTGTGATCATTCATTTTGTGAGTACTAACACTTGTAGGTCTTCAATCCAAACTGCAATCAATCCTTGAGGATATGTGCATGAATTCAATCCTTCAAGGAGTGGTGAGTTGCATCTAATTGTTAATTCATCATTCATTTATCATTTATCCTCTATCCCTCGAAAGGGTAAGCTCTATTTCATCAATTTTTCCATTGTGGAGGTGGAAACAACATGGGGTTTGACTGAGGCAATCCCCTATATGGAACAACCCCTCCTCTCTCTCTTTGAATGTGCAGGTTACAAATTTGTAGAAGATTGGAGGAATATTGAAGACCAATTGATCATTTTTGTATTCAAACCCTGCAACTTGGCAAGAAATAGAAACTCAATTATCTTAGCAATTGAAAAAGATCCGAGAGTGAGATCCAAAAGGAAGAATACTTAGATTCGAGACCTATGGACTATGAAAGAATATTGCAGTTTCAAATCTCTAGACATAGGCACCCTAGGAATCCTTTTCAACAAAATTAGGCTCAAATTTGTATGACAGGTGCACACAACTCTACCCTTTTTAGATCTACTATTGATTTTTTTATTTGCAATTTTTTTATTATAGAAAAGTTGTGTTTTTAGATTAGGTCTCATAGTTTGATTAATCCAATAAAATCATATTAGTTGAAGTCATTTTCTAATGAATTAAAGGATCATATTGGACGCTAGTTGACTCACCTTTGAGGTTGTAAATCAATCTAGTCTCTTTTTCGATTTGCATCCTAATGTTCTTTGAAAAACGATTGGTTTTAGTGATCTACACATTAGAACTAGGATCCCTTTTTTAACTAAACATTTCAGTGAACCTAACATGAAGATCCTTGTGTGTGTCCTCTATCTAGATTTTCTTCCTTTTTTGGAATTATATTTTTCAAACCTATTTGGTTTTTCTAAAATATTGCTAGCTTGATCCATAGGATTTAACACATTGTTCTCATTGCAAAAATACTTTGCTATCATAATTGATGTTCTATTGTCAGATCTTGTTAAGGATTTTAAATGTTTTTTTTTACAATCATGTGAAAATGAGTTTATTTATCCTCTTTTATTATTTTTCATTAATCCCTCTCCTACTGTCTCTCCTATCTATGAGGTTCGCTTGGTGCAAGAGAATATAATCATTGATAATCATAACAATCATGAAAATCATGTTTATTCTTCTCTCAATACCTCACCTACTAGCGAAGAAGGTATCTTGGTGTCATAAGATCCAATCATTGAGCGTCATGAGAATCTTGTTTGTTTCTCTCCCAATACCTCTCATACTTGTGAAGATATTGAGGTGCAAGAGGATGAAATCATTGATACATTTCTTTCAAAGGAAATTAAGATGGATTGGATAGATGAAGATGCTAAATTCTCATTAGATCCCCCATCAGTAGAAGATCATCAACAAGTAGTTAAATCTGTTGAGGTTATGAATGCACAATTAACACTTAGATCTCTTTTAATTATTGGAACTCCTAAAAGTCCTCTAATTATTGAACCTGCTAAATCACCTCTCAATATAGGACATCCTAAGCCTCATGAACATCCTAAACTTTAAAAAAAACCTTAATAGTAATCATGTACATCACAACAACCAAGTTATCATGTAGTTTCTCACACATATAACACTAGAAATAATAAGCAAGCAAAACAAACATCAACATCCATCCATTTACCTCAACCATATCCTCCAACAACACCTAATATTCCTTAGTGTAGTGGCAAATAATATGATCTTGTTGAGAATTTATTCATATACCCTATCCAAGATCTCCCCTTGGGAGTTGATTCAAACATCACTTAAATACCACAAGATGCTCCAAGAGGCTTTTGCAAACGATTTATGTCCCAACTTCTATTAAATTGAATGATGTAGCCACCTTGTTTAATTGTATTCAAGTGACAAAGTTGGTTATTACATTCTCTCAACATGAATTATCCTTGCTTGAGATTCAAAATAAACATGAAGCCTTAATTATAATGGTGGTTGCTAACAACATTGGAGTTAGTGTAAGGAAAATTGCAGCCATCTAATGACAGTTTCCACATAACCCAAAAGAGATATTAATGAAAACAAATACTCATAATCCATATGCAAGAGAATATAAAACATACACATCAAAGATGACAAAAGATATACCCTAGGAAAACCCCCAAGAGGGAAAAACCCAACCTCCAAAAGCATCCATACTCCATATTAATCATCAATAAATCAATACAAGAGTTACAATGAACACCTCTGAAGCATCAAGCCCTCTAATGCATCCTAATGTTTCCAAGCATGAATCCACACATCCCAAGCCATGCTTCACATATGCACTCCTCAGAAAGACTCAATAATGACAGCCAAACCACTCAGCCTAACCTGAACCAAGTGCTACACGTGTTTGCTTTTATAGACACAAGATGACACAAAATACAACTAGTGGTAAGGTATAACCACATACCACAAAACCATGTGAATACAAAACCACTAACCCCTTATTTAATATTGGGTACTAAGACTTCACTTTATTTAATATTTCCCCAATATTAAATTATTATCACATGTCTCCCACACATTAAATAATAATACAATGTTACAATACAACATCAAGTGGTCCCCAAATAATTACCTAGTGTGATTAACCACACCACCAAGGTGCATCACAACTAAATAATTATTTAATTAAAACATTATAATAAATCATTTAATGCAATGGTGTACAACACCATATCCCAATAGTTAGGCATACCCTCATAGACAATGGATTGAGTCTTAATGTTTTTAGCATTGATCTTCTAGATAAAATTTATGTGGACAATAATCTTATAGAACCTAAGGATGTTAATATTTTTGGCTTTGATAAAGTTAGTAAGAAATAATTAGGAGTGATCACAATACCCATTAAGGAAGGGCATGCCATTTTTCCTACTCTTGTCCATATCATGTTAGGACCTCGTTCATACAATCTTCTCCTAGGTAGATTGTGGATACACACCATAAAGGGATTCCTTTCTACTCTTCATAGTGAAATGAAGTATGAATATAATAACATGATATATAAGGTTAAAGTAGATGAAAAAAATTATACTTCACAAGTTCACGATGATCATAACATGTCCAACTCTCTTAATACTTTGATCCCAACTTCAAAGGTTGAGCCTATACAAATTGATGATAATCTTGATTGTATGTCATGTATAACACAACTTGATGAGGGATACATCACCCAAACCCACACCAAACACAATAAAAAATAACAACACATAAAATGCAAGATAGAAAACAACCCACTTTCAATTATTTTTTAAAAACGAAATTACAAATTCAAAAATTACAGGACTACATCCTCATGGGCTTAATTCATTACATCCAAATAAATTTTGAAAATAAAATATATTATTCAAAGCCACAATTTGCACTAATGGAGCCACCTTCTACAACCCCCACTTAACCCTTTTATTTTACCCAATAACTACCATAGAATGTTTTAGAAAGTGTAACTTTCCCTTTTATTTTGGTGCCAAAAGTCTTGCCATTTGATTTCTTGCCTAGGAAGATATTTAAATGAAATTCACTTTTTAGTGGGGTAGCTTCTCGAGGTCATAAATTTTGATCTAAATGTCTAATTTGCTATTATAATATATTGTTGGAAAGCTCTCAAAGAAATCTACAATGTAGAAACTATTAGAGATCATTTCATCCACTTTTTGAGATGTTTCGAGGCTTCTAAGGTTTTCATCTTTGATTTGAATTTGCATTGGAGAAATTTCTTAGTACAATAACTTTAATATCTCCCAAACTGTACATGGTATTGAGACGATTCTTCCACTGCTAGAAATATTTTTTCAATTCCACTCCTTGGGGTAAATTTTCAAGTCCATACGAGCCCGTTTAGGCCAACTTACTAAAAATAGTAAGTGATTGTTTATTACCTTTTTTAACTTCTGATTGCTCTACACTCCTTATGTTGCATTATGGGACTCAAAACAACTAAAGAAAAATAAGGAAAAATAGTTTTTTAGGTGATGCAAGATTCCCCTACACCACTGGATGCTCTTGCATCAAACACCTAGGGTAATTTGAAAAGTGACCTTGTCACTTGTCATGATACTTTGTTATTTTATCAATCTATCCTCTATGTCACGTTCATGATACTATGTCAAATCATAAATTTTGAACATAGGAGAAATGTTTATTCCACTAGGAAACTCTACCTAATAAGAATTTCCTGAATCAAGCTTCTTGAGGATCTTGCACAGTCCAAATTTCTTCATTTTCAACTTTTTTTACATTCCCATTGGGAACCTTCTTTCCTCAAGTGAACCATGACATCATCACCAACTTGAAATTCCTTAAATATCCTCTTTTGATCAACCTTAGCTTTGTACTAAGAATTCATCTTATTGATATGATTTCTTACGCCTTCATGCAAGTTATTTAGGTGTTGTACAAAATATTTTGCCTCAACACTAATATTTTCTCCCTTTTCCATCTTCCTCAACTCAAAAACATTCCTCAGACTACTCCCATATAAAATATGGAATGGGTATTTACCAGTACTCTTGTTGAAAAAAGTGTTGTAAGAAAATTATGCTTGTGGTATAATCAAATCCCATACCTTTGGCTTATCTCCTACTAAGCATCTTAGCAAGTTACTGAAACTCCTATTCACCACCTATGTTTGTCCATCAATTTGTGGATGGTGTGTAGAACTAAACTTCAAATCTATCTTCAACTTCTTCCATAATGTCCTCCAGAAATAACCAACAAATTTGGTATCTTTATTTGAAACTATACTCTTCAATAGACCATGTAGTCTCACCTCTTCTCTGAAAAACAAAGTTTTGCAATATGAACAACATCACTAGTCTTATGAAAAAGAAAGAAATGTGCCATCTTTGAAAATATATCCACCACCACAAATATGGAATCATGCCCTCTTTGTGTCCTTGGCAAGCCAAGAATAAAATCCAAGCTAATATCCTCTGATGGCCTCTCAGGTACAGGTAATGGCTGATAAAATCCAGTATATTCTGACTTGTTTCTTTCACTATCTGACATACCCTGCAACTTTATACAAAATTCTTCACATCTTGTTGTAATTGTGGCAAGTAATAATTCTCACTAACAAGAGCGATGGTCTTTTCTTGACTGAAATGTCCAACCAATCCTCCACTATGCTTCTCCTTGATTAGATTTTCTCTCATAGAACTCCTTGGGATGCACAATTGGCTTCCTCTAAGAAACATCCCATATTGGATTAAAAAATCCAACCATCTTGTCCTATCCAATGTAACAAGTTCCAAACAAGCCTTTCAAGTTTCTCCAAAGTATGGATCTTCAAGATACAAACTCTTGAGTTCATTGAACCCAAAAACCTATATATTCATTTCTATCAACATTTTTTTCCTTCTACTTAAGGCATCTGCAACTCTATTTGACCTCCCACTCCTATGCTTCAAAACCAAAGTATAACTCTATAAAAACGCAACCAATTTTAAGTACCTTTGATTTAACTTTCCTTGACTATTGAGATATTGCAAAGCCTGGTGATCAGTATATAAAAAAATTCTTTTGGCAAAAAATAGTGCCTCCATTTCTTCAAAACTTGAACTATAGCATAAAACTCATTATCATAGACAAAATATTTCTTAGCATCATTCAACTTCTCACTAAAATAGGCAATGCGCTTACCTTCTTGACTCAAAACAACTCATGTGACAATGCCACTAGCATCACAATCTACCTAAAAGACCTTATTGAAATCTAGAAGTGCCAAAAAAAGTTTCTTTGTGACTTTATTCTTTAACATATCAAAACTCTTTATTGCTCCTACAGTCCATTTAAAATCTTTTCTATCCCCTCTCATTGCTTCTATTAGAGATGCACAACTACTGAAATTCTTAATACACTTTCTGTAAAAACTTGCTAGACCATGAAATGACCTTACCTCTGTAACACTCCTCAGTGTAGGCCATTCAATGATAGGTCTCACCTTCTCTAGATCCATTTAAAGACTCTCTGCTGAGACAAAAAATCCTAGATAAACCAACTCTCTCTTCACAAAACTACATTTCTTCAAATTAATAAAAAAATTATCCTCCCTTAGCTTCTCAAAAACTCTTCAAATATGCATCAAGTTCTCCTCTACTTTCTTACTAAAAATCAAAATATCATCCAAATAAATAATAACAAATTTTCCTAAAAAATATTTCAATACCTCATTCATAAGCTACATAAAGGTGCTTGGTGCATTGGTTATCCCAAAAGGCACGACTAACCAATCGTACAAGCCCGAGTCCTTGGATTTTAAGATTGTCTTCCATTCATCTCCCTCTCTAATCTGGATCTGGTGATATCCACTGTTCAAATCTATCTTCGTGAAGTACTCAACTCCACTCAAACAATCCATAAGTTCATCCATTCTCAGCAAGGGAAATCTATACTTGATGGTGATCTTGTTGATGGCTTTAGAATCTATACACATCTACCATTCCCCATCCTTCTTTGTTGCTAGTGTTGTAGGTACTGTACATGCACTCAAACTCTCTATGATCAATCCCCTCTGCAAAAACTATTGTATTTGTCTATTCAGCTCTTTGCTCTCTACTAGACTCATAAAATGAGCTTCCTTATTTGGAAAACTAGCTCTAGGAATCAGGTCCATCTGATGACTAATATTTCTTACAACAGGAAAACCTTCAGGTACATTATCAAATATATAATATCTTGAAACTCATGAAATAAATGTGAAACCTCTATGGGTACATCTCTTTATCATCTTTTCTATCAACTCTAGGAATCAAAGCATAACACATATGTTCATGCTTCATACCTTCTAAAAAATTTCTTCCATCAACTAAACAGATTCTAGCATTATTGTGTATCTTTTCCTCTACCTCATTCAAAGGATTCAACTTATGATGAACTCTATCCTTTGTCAAAGAATAGTTGTTGGCATGTCCATCATGTACTACTCACTGATCAAACTGCCATGGTCTACCTACCAACATATGGAAAACATTCATAGGCATAATATCACACAATACCTCATCATGGTAATTTCCAATCTTGAACATTACTAGACATTGTTCATTTACCAAAGCTTTATGGTCCTTCTACAACCAAGAATTCTAGTACGGATTAAGATGCCTTCTCTCCAACTACAACTTACTAACCATCTCTTCTGAACCAAGTTATCAGTACTACCTCCATCCAGTCCACTATAGTTGCATCTACCTCAACTAGAATAATGACATTACAAACTTTACCAAGTCACACTTACATCTGGTGTGAAACAAATGAACTTCCTTTGAGTTGGTTCTTTCTCCTCATTCAACAAGGCCTTTCTAGTAACAAGAATCTCTCCTCTTTCTGCATCCTCAGAATGTAAGACTCATCATGTTCATCTACATGTGCAACTCATGCATTACCCTTAGGTCTTCTATTTTTCCTTCCTTGATGTTGAGGACACTCATAGGCTATGTGTCCTCTGCATTGGCAACAAGTTCCATGAAAGCCTCATCTTCCCAGTTCTCATCTAGATCTTCCTCTTCCCCTTTTGTCTCCATTATTTTGATCATGAAGGTGGTATGTGTTATCTCCTTTCTAGTTTTGGCTACTACTAGATCCTTCACCCTTATTTTGATCTTCATTTTGACCTCCATATGGCCATCCACTAATCTTTCCACCATGACTCCCACCTCTTTACTTGCTTTCAAACCTTCTATTCAACTTTTCTTCTACCTTCAAAGAAAAATGATATGCATATTCAATGGTAGACATTCTTACCAGACCCAACTCTTTCTGAATGCTTAGCTTCAACCCATTTATGTAACGAACAACTTTTTCCTTGTTGGCCTCATAATGGCCTATTCTAATTAGGACACAGTAGAATTCTTTTGTATACTCCTTGAAAAATTTTCCCGCTTGTTTCAACCCTTGCATCTTCTTCAATAAATCTAGCTCATAGTCCATAGGAATGGACTATATATATATCTTTTTAATTTTTCCACCATCTGATCCAATTTGGTTATTTTCTTTTTTCCTCTTCAATTTATTTCTAGTTGTACCTCTTTCCACCAAATATTCAGATGACCCTTTAGCTTGGTCTTTGCAAAGTTGACCCTCTTAGGATCTTCCACCTCCTCATACTCAAAGTACTCCATATCGTTGATCCAATCAATCAACTCTTATGGGTTAATATTTTCAGAAAAGGTAGAAACATCGATCTTTGGAATTTTCCCAATCTTAGAGATGGCCTTAAATAATCTATTTTTCTTTGGATCTATTGTATCTTTTTCTTCTTAAAACTGCTCCTCATTTTTAGCTTCAACTTTACTTTCATTTCTTCTTGGCTCAAAACCTCATGGAAACTCCTCTTGCAGTGCTTGAACTTCTCTCTACAGGTCTCTAAAACCCTCTTCTATTACAATAACATTTCTTCCACCACCACGATTTCTTCGCGGAGGCATTCTGATCACTTTTCTTAAAAACCCACAACCACAAGTCCTTGTGCAAATTGCCTCACATTTGGCAATTTTTTTACACACATAAGAAAAATTGCTCTGATACCACTTGATGGGGGCTACACCACCTAAAACCACACCAAATACAATAACAAATAACAACAAAGAAAATTATGCAAGATAGAAAACAACCCAGTTTCAATTATTTTCTAAAAATGAAAGTACAAATTCAAAAATTATAGGACTACAGCCTCATGGGCTTGATTCATTACATCCAAATCAAATTTGAAAATAAAATATATTATTCAGAGCCATAATCTAAACCAATGGAGCCACCTTCTATAACCCCCACCTAACCCTTTTATTTTACCCAATAACTGCCCTAGAATGTTCTAGAAAGTGTAAATTTCCCTTTTGTTTTAGTGCCAAAAGTCCTGCCATTTGATTTCTTGCCTAGGAAGATATTTTAATGAAATTCACTTTTTAGTGGGGCAGCTTCTCAAGAGCATAACTTTTGATCCAGGTGTCTGATTTACTATTATAATAAATCGTTGGAAAGTTCTTAAAGAGATCTGCTATGTAGAAACTATCGGAGATCATTTCATCCATTTTTTGAGTTGTTTTGGGGCTTCTAATGTTTTCAAATTTGCATTTGAAGCTGCATTGGAGAAATTTCTTGGGATGAAAACTTTAATATCTCTCATACTGTAAAGGCTATTGAGACAATTCTTTCTCCATCGGAAATATTTTTATTTCCACTCCTTGGGGTAAATTTTTAGGTCCATACGAGCCCATTTAGACCGACTTACTAAAAATAGAAGTGACCATTTTTCACATTTTTTGACTTTTGGTTGTCTTACACCCCTTAAGAGCCATCATGGGACTCAAAACATCTAAATAAAAATAAGGGAAATCTTTCTTTTGGGTGATGCAAGAATTCCCTACACCACTGGATGCTCATAAATCACAACTCTTAGATGATGATTGGGGTTCATTAGATTTTACACCCTCCTTTATGGGAGAGTACAAAATCTCACAATCTAGTCCTAAAGAACATTGTGCTTTATCTTGTTCCACATCAAAAAATACAAAAAACATTACCCCATGATGGTGATGGGTGCTCTTTAACTCATGACCCTCATGAGTGGAAGTTGTCTAACTTTAAAAAACTTAAAAAGGATTTGCATGCTCGAGAAAAATCCAATTCTTCTTAGGACCATGTAGATACAATTTCTTCATCTGAGTGGCAAGAATGTTATGGGTTTGGATACAAAATTCTTTCTAAAATTGGATATAATGCAAACACAAAAAAAAATGATAAGGATCAAGTGAATTCTACACCATACTTTTCCAAATAAGGTCTAGGTTACTATCCTTCATCCCCATCTTCGTCAAATGCTTTATCATTTATTGTATGTATGATATCTTGCGGTAATCAAGCAAGATTTTTTCTTCAAAATAGAAATAAATATGTTCTACTAATGAGTACAAGCATATTTTTTCAAGGCTTCTAAAAGCTTAGTTGATTAGTCTTCCTTTGAAAACATTAAAGAATTTTATAACAAATTTTGTGCATATCATCGAGTGCATGGTCATCCTACCATTGAATTCAAGGCCTTGAGTAATAAAATAGAATAACTTAATGATTGTGGCTCTCTTCCATGTGTTGATGTACCTAATCACTCTAAAGAAAAATGATCTTTATTCAATAGTGTTGATCCTCACTATGTGACATATGTAGCTTTATCTGTTTTCTCATTATCATTCATGGTGGTACAATCTTAAGTGCAACCATATTTTCCATGACAACAACATGATAGTATTTTTTTTGGTTGTCCTTACATCTCTACACTTGGGGAGAAAGGATAACTAGTATTGGAGGTGTGCATTCCTTTCAAGGATTCCATCTTCCCCTTTTCTCCTTAAAATACCAACATAGCAAGTATGTTGACATTAAGGGGGCATATATTACCCCCATTCATTTTGTCTTGTGAGATTTGACTTATTGACATACCCCTTTAGTGGTTGTGTTGTTGTAACACCCCCTAAGGCATGGTTATCAATTCATCCCATGTGACGTTAAGCATCAATTCATCCCTCTAGGACATTAAATTTTGTGCACCCCCTAAGGTGATTTTTGTCTTCTCCTTGAAGTGTGATTTGCATAGACCTAACATAATGGAGTTTATTGGTCTATGAGTTCAAATAATTTTTAACATGGCCACCTAACATAACACAACTTGCTTGTCAGGGGAGCCATGTGTTTCATGAGATACCTAAAATAACACTGCTTGCTATCCTTGTGGAACCCATCATATTACATGGACACCTAGTATAACACAACTTCCTAGCTAGTAGATCTATGTAGCTTACTAGTGATTTTGCATCCTTCTGAGAACAACCTCTTGACTAACATTCAAGATATGATGTTTTATATTTAGGAAAAAAATATGATTGGTGTCTCTTTACCTTATAAATTTGAATCCTTTTATTACTAGCCTTGTGTTTTAATTTTGTGATTATTGTATGCTATGTTTTTGCATCGTTTTTGCATTATGTTTGATGATTATGTTATGTTGCATTATATTATGTCATGTGTCTTCATCGTGTATGATTTGAGTTTTTCATGTCGCATTTCACTTCACATGTGTGTTCCTTTTCCCTTTTATTGGTTTTCCATGGGATCCTAAATTCTTAGGGCTTGCGCACTCCTCCTAGATTCATTATCACCCCATCTTTTCAAAATTTGGATAATCAGACCCCTCTTGACATATTTCTACTTTAGTGTGAGTTTGAACATAAGTTCATACTCTCACTAAAGTGGGGGTTAAATATAGTATTGTAAATTGTCACCCTTGTCAATTTCAAACTATATTTTTCTCTCTCTTATGTGCATGGACCTAATTGTACACCTAATTTCCTAAATTATGCATTTTTTGGTCCATTTGAACATTTTTCAAGAAATCACATGTACAAAACCAAGGAAAACATATAATATTTTTCTCCTGACACTTTACACCCCACAAAATATGGTTGGGACAATGGTGCCCTGGGTGAATTTATTCCCCTATTTTGGCTCCAATTTTTAATATGTCAGAGTTGGAATTTTATTATTTAAATTTTAATTTTTAGATGATGGCTATTGGGATTTAATTTTATGAAATTAGATTAATTACATATAAATACATAGTACTTTCACCATTCCAATCCTAAGAGAAATTTTGGGAAGAAAGTAAAGATCCTAAAATAATCAAGGATAGTCAAGAGCATATTTATGGGTATGTGCATGATCATCATGGAAAAAATAGGCCCTTAAATGGCGAAAAAATCAAAAAAATCAGAGTTAGAAAACTTGACGTAAATATTTGAATAAGTTATCTATATTATTTCAAAAATATGTAAGAATAAAATCTGTAGAAAATTGAATGTAGTTTCTAAAATATTAGGTTTATTTTAAAAAAAATCTTTTTGGTGAAATTTGAAATTTCAATGCGTGAGTACTTAAATTTCAGGGAAAAAATAAGAAGTAGGTGTTTGTCCCACCCTAACCACAATAAAATGATAATATTTTTTATAAGATTTAAGATATAAGTAGAGGACTCATGTCCAGATGTGATGCATAATTTTTTGTAATTTTTTTCCAAGTAAATAATTAATTATGAATTTTTTTATTACAAATGTTAAAAAAATATAAAACTTGTATGTCCGACCACCTTAACTTGGTAAAAATTCATGAAATTCATTTTTTTTAATCCTATAGTATACAAAGCATAGAATATGACACATGTTTCAGATTCAAAATGTGATCTTGTTTGAAAGCTATAGATTTTTCTCAATCACTATCAATCGGACTTTAGTCATAATTCAAATAGAAAATGAATAATAACTATTTATTAAATTCAAAGTAAAGCATAATTTATGTTGGTGGAAAGTTGAGAATCTCCTTTAAAAACCATTTTTGTTTCATCAATTTTGGGTTAAAAAAAGTCGTTAGCCACATACCCTACACATACCCATCATATCGCCACTTTTTGACCCATCATGATCCTGCACATAACCTTATGAGAAATATTATTTTTAGTCAAGCATCATGTCAAAAATTCATCATGTTTTTATGTAGTTCTATTCATGTTTTATGATCATTCATTTTGTGAGTATAAACACTTGTAGGTCTTTAAGACAAATTACAATCAAGCCTTAAGGAGATTTGGATAACTTCAATCCTTCAAGGAGGTCAAATTTGAGTGGTGAGTTGCATCCAATTGTTAATTCACAATTCATTTATCATTTAGCTTTTATCCCTCAAAATGATACACTCTCTTTCATCAAATTTTCCATTGTGGAGGTGGAAACACCAACACAAGGTTTGACCAAGGCAAGCCCTTATATGGCACAAACCTTTCTCTCTCTTTGAATGTGAAAATTACATATCTAAAGAGGATTAGAGGAAGATTGAATACTAATTGATCAGCATTGCATTCAAACCCTACAACTTGATAAGGTACAAAAACTCAATTATCTCAATGACCAATGAACATTTGATAGTGAGATCCAGAAGGAAGAAGCCTTAGATTGGGGACCTGCAGAATGTGAAAGAAGATTGTAGTTTCAAATCTCTAGACATAGGTACCCTAGATGCCCTTGTCTAAAAAATGAAGCTCAGATTTGTATTGCAGGTCCACAAAACTCTTCCCTTTCTAGATTTATTGTTGAGATTTGTTTTTGCAGTTTGTGTATAAGTACCTAATCAAGCCTAGTTGTCAAGACCCAACTTTGAGTGTTTTCTTTTTCTCCTTGACTTGTATTTAAAGATGTCAGGGTATAAATATTCTTACTAATGTAGGTTGATGTTAGTTCTCTAGAATTATCATGGAATGAGTAGTGTAAAAATAATAAATACATGGCATGGGATGAGTAATGTAGTCAAATGACAAAAAATATGATTCCACCTCCATCATTAATGAAATATCACATCAAGTTACATCAACTATTCTTGATACTCTTATTCTCTCTTCACCATATCTTTCTTATGACTTGACACTTTCTAATTCTCATTTATTCACCTCTCAAATTGAGAGCCATTCATTTATAGTAAATATTCTCAAACCTTCGATCTAATTCACATCTCAAAATGACAACTATTCATTTTGTTTGATGTTTTTGAATCATATTGGTACTTGATCTTATCTATAAATTTTAATCAGAGTTCAACATTGGCACATGCATAGCTTCTAAATTGATTCATTCATCATACTTTAATTGGAAGGGAGTTATCACATAATTCTATCCTTCTTTGCTTATAGGGTGCGACACATTGTATATGTGTACCTAATTAGGCCTATTTTTCAAGACTCATATTTGAAGGGTTTAATTTCTCTCCCTAAGCTATAGTTAAAGGTGTGAGAATAATACAATATTCTTAGTAGTTGAGATTCATGTTAGTTCATGCTAGACTAAAATAATTATCATCTATATTTCATTTATTCACTTTTCTTAAACTCACTTGGATAGATTTTTCAATTAATCATGTGCCTTGATTTATGCAGATGGTTGACATTGATCTAATTTAGGTTGAGTTACACTTTATTTATCATGTTACTTAGATTGAGTTAATTCCTCTTTGAATTGAGATTGATTAGGATTTGAGCTCTTACCTCTTGGGCATGTCATTATCATAAATCACGTATCCTAGGGGTCTATATATTTGTATATTATTTACAATTGTGTTCCACAATATTGAATATAGAAAAATCATTATTTTCCTAGTTTTTTTATTAACTCATATACACTAGGTCCTAGGTAGAATTATTATTTATAAAAAAATATAATAGGATTGACCACATAAATTTTTTAGTGTGTTACACTTCTTAGACATCAAACACACCAAAAAAATTAATTTATAGATATTAATGAATCAAATTGCATTGCATTAACATTATTCTTCACCATTGCTCCAAGAGTTATATATCCTAGTTCTTTTACACTTAGTTTAAAAAATATATATTTTCAATTATTGATTCTCAACTAGTTTAAGTTAATTAAATTAAATTTAGTCAATTTAATTAAGTTTATTTTTAAATAACCTATATAAAAGTAATTGAATTTCCTTACTTCTATAACTATGCAATAAAAAAAAAAGAAAAAAGTTGAAATGAAATGTGACCATTTAAAAATTATTAATTAAAAGTAAAAAACAATATAAGTAAAAATGTTCACCATTTTAAAAATAATGGACCAAAGGGTTTTAATTCAATTTGTGAGGGCAATTGTTCCTTGACTATGTCATCCACCAAGGCTCAAATCACTTAGATGTGCAATAGATAAGGGATGAGGCCAAGGTCATGTGCGAGGTGATTTAGGGGAACAAATATCTCTTAGTCCTTGACGCTAAGTGGAAGAGATATCTACTTAGAATTATGCTCTCACATGAAGCTAAGCTTAGTCCTTGACTCCCAATGGATGAAATATAAGCTTAGAATTGTGCTACTTTATCAAGTTAAGATTAATCCTTAACTCTTAGTGGAAGAGATCAACTTAGACTTATGCTCACATATCAAGTTAATCTTAGACTTTGACTCTCAGTGGAAGAGACATCAACTTTAAAGGCTTGCACTCTCATATCAAATTTAAAAAAATGATGTGAGTTGAACAAAAAAACACTTCAAAAAAACTCTCAATGGAAGAGATATTAGCTTGGAATTATGCTCTGATATCAATTTAAGCTCAGTCCTTGACTTTCAATGGAAGAGTTGTCAACTTAGGCTTGTGCTTCTAAATCAAGGTAAGCTCAATCCTTGACTCTCATTGGAAGAGACATTAGCCTAGACTTACACTCCCATATTAAGTTTAAAAAATGACATGGGTTGAACATAAAACCCTCCAACAAAATAATAATACTAATAAATTAATAGTAAAAATAATCACCTCAACTTAAAATCATGTTCCCATATCAAATTATAAATTTATCATAAAACCTTAAAAATAATATAGTGAAAATGATGGAAAATAACTTACATATGCTTATGTCGGTTGTTATTAAATATCACCCAATTCAATAGTCACAAATCAATTTTGACTAATAAAAATGGAATAACTATTGCCATTTTTTATTGTAAATGAAATGTAAAATCATGATTGAAAAGTAGAATAATAAAGTCCAGCCGTCCGTGTCATTTTCGAAACAAATAAAAAATTAATACTCTAACAAAAATTAAAAACAAAAAATTAACTCTTAGTAAAAGAGATATCAATTTGAACTAGTGCTTCCATATCAATTTAAGCTCAACCCTTGACTTTTAATGGAAGAGATATCAGCTTAGACTTCGTTCTTCCATATCAAATTAAGCTAAGATATCAACTTAAACTTGGACACCCATATCAAATTAAAAAATATGTAAATTGAACAATAAACCTTGCAAAAAAAATTATAAATTTAATATAAAACCTTAAAAAATAAGATAGTGAAAATAATGGAAAACAACTCAGATCTATTGTTCTTCAATATAAAACAAAAGCAGAACAACTATTGCTATTTTTTATTGTAAATGAAATGTAATATTATGACTGAAAAGTAGAATGACAAAGTCCAGTCCTCCCTGTCATATTGCTGTCATTTTCAAATAATTAAAAACTAAACCGATGGATAGGTAGCACTACAATAAATATATACGACTAATATTATTGTGTTGAAAACCTTGCAAAACCAATAGACTTTTTTATTATATTTTGTTTATTGTGGTTTTCTGTAATTTAGATTACAAACATGGCGTCTCGCTGATTATAAATACATGTCGAGATGAAAGATTTTTAAATGTTGGACTTTAAAGAGAAATTATTTGTATTTTCATTACCCCAAATCGCACACGTACCTTTCTTGTCGCTAAGATGTTTATAAATA
>VDFB02137365.1:20646052-20684181 GCA_007258455.2 Sequoia sempervirens | reverse complement strand
ATCCATGAAGTGCACAATTCCTTCATAAGTGAGATGAATCTTAAAGAATGAAACTATCACTATAATGATAAAAATCAAGGAATATCAATGAAAACATATATCCGCTTAAGTTGATTGTATACATATGAAATGAAGAAAAATAGGTTTCTTTGTGGGGTTTTGAATGTGGGATGAGGGATCTATTTTCCTTATTTCATCAAGAAATGAGATCCACACAAAGAATTGACTTACAACCCTTAGGAGAGTCAACTAAATGAGTGATTTAGATTTCCTTTTTATGTGGACGATGGGGGTCAGGTTCAGCAGGAACTTTTGGTAGAAAGACTAAAATTATAAAATCAGCTCAATTATGCCAAATTAAACTTGAAAGAACAATATTAAACTTAAATTAAGCAGAAATAAAAATTAAATTACAGACCTGAGAAGGGAAGAACTCTATTTAGTAATCACCAAAAGTGATTTTATGAAGGCTTGTTGGGACTCATTCGCCCAAGGGTGAATGGGTCCACTATTAGAATTTTTTCGCAACCTTCGGGAGCCTCTAATTCTGATATGTAGATTTCAATTTGTCTAAGTGGCAGTGTCCAAATTTCAAAAATAATTTTTGTAGGTGAGTTTTCGTGAGATGACAACAATTTTGACAACTTTTGCAACTTTTTTAACTTCTCCAAATTTTCTCTATAAGAGGTCTTCAATATTTCTTCCACTTAGATTTGCAAATACAAGATAAGAGGGAAAAAGTGTTTGTTTCTAGTGAATGGAGGTTTTCCTTGGTCAAACCCTATTTTGGTAATCAAACCTTGAAATGAATAAAAGCATTTAAAAGGGAATGAAGAATGAAAAAATATATGTTACCACTCAAAACACCCTTAGAGAAGTCCTTGAATGAAGGTCTACAAATTGCATGAAATCAATTCAATGTATGTGGATATTGACACTCGAATCTTGCTTGAAATAGTGCTTTGTATGTTTGATTTGATCATGAAGCCTACATCACAATGTTAGCTCCAAAAACATGCATGATGCAAGAAGAATTTGATGTGATGATTGTATCTTGAATGCTATAATAAAACTCTGATAAATGTTCCCTTGAATGCATTTGATCATAAATTTTTTTGTAGGAATGCTCACTTGAAAATTGCTAGGTGAAACATAGTGAAATATCCTTGTATTTACAAGTATGTATCCTTAATTTCCTAAAATTCAAATATCACAAGTTGACATTGAATTATGGATTTGAAACATTAAAATACTGCCAATTTTTTTTTTTTAAATTTAGGTCCTAAGGTCTGGGGAGGATCCATTCGCCCATCGGTGAATGGGTCCTAGGTCCCTAAACCTAGGACACACATTTCCGAATGTAAAGTATTATGTTTAAGAACTAATGAATTTCAGGTTCCCCTTTGTAAAATTTAATTAAATATGCTTGGAAAATTAATTAAAGGGCCAGTTAAGGCATAATTAAGCTCAATTAATTAAGGGAGCCATAAATAGGAATGGAACTATAAAGAGATAAAATTTACAACACTAAATTAAGGCACAATTAAGTTCAATTTAACTAGGAGGGCCTAAATAAGTGAGAAAATGTAGAGGGATACATTTTTCTACACTACATTTAGCTCTCACTTTAGTGAGAAGATAACCTTGCATCAAACTCACACTAAAGTAGACAATCAAAACATATGTATGTAACAATGACAAGATACTCAATCATGCAATATCAAATACTTAAAGAAAGGTAAAAAATGGTAGATCAAGCCTCAACTATCCAATACGATGTGGAACACACTTTGGTTGTTTGTCCAAAAATGTTCACAAGCGAAACACACTATCCACTATGAAAACAACACACACGTTCACACATGCTAGTCGAACTCTGACTATCCACTAGGATTGTCGCCAAGGGTGACAAATGAGAGAATATTATTAGGCTCCCATATCATACCAAAGCTATACCTCTAATAACTTAATTAAGGAACAACAAAACAAAACACAGGGTGGAAAACAAGAGAATCTTATTAGTCTCCCATACCATACCAAAGCTATATCTTCAATAAGGCACAACATAACAAAACATAAACTTCAATCTTCATATGGCCTAACAAGCTATGTTATGCTAAGAACCTATGAACTAACAAGAAAAGTGTGTTATGCTTGGTGTCCATGAAAAAGGGTTCAAGCTTTACAAGGTTAGCAAGCTCCATTATGCAAAACACTTATGAACAAAAATGCATATAAACATGTTCAAAGGGATTTTTCTTAGTTCATGTAAGGTCTCCTCTTAGGGAACATCGTGCATAATGTCTCCAAGAGAAGACTAGTCTAGGATAAAATATTTGCAACTTAGGGAATACAACATGTAGCATCACCACTAAGAGGAAATTTGTATGCCAAGGAAGGTCACACTCTTGGAGGAAATCAAACCCAATGACACCACCAAGAAAAAGAGACATCGCAAGAAGTAAGAAGATCACTCAATGAAACAAAGTTAATGCCAAAATTTTCAAAAATAATAATGCCAATGTATGCACCCACTTACACCATGCTATGAGAAATTACTTTAAAGTAGCAAATGATCAATGGTAACAATAAAGCAGAGATGAAATATTATTTAGAAATCCCTATGCCAAGTCATATGATTCCAAATGAAGTTATGTAATGAAAAAGGAGAGGAAGGGTTTCCCGAAAAATGAAATCCCAAACACATAAGGGATCTATGGATTTGGGGCCAGTATATCTTTGCTACAATGTTGTTATAGAGCTCAAAAACATCATCATTTCCCTAATAGTCATAGAACTAAAATAATGACACATAGAGAGTGAAAATGAAGAAAATATTTTGGGTCAACATGGAAGAGACCTAAATGTCTCAATGTCTTACATCATCTGCAAAAGGAAAACAAAAGATAAAAGAAAATATAAATGTTTATGACATATATAAGAATGTAGATACAAATATAGGAATGAACTGAAGACACATCAAATAGAACAATACGGGGGATCACATTATGCACATGCAATCACACAAAGAACATGAAAAAAGTAAATAAAGACAAGACTAGTAAGGCATAGATGATTCAACCTATAGGAAGTCATCTACATCCCAATCTTGTTTTGTATACATGTGTAGGATAGACAACTAGCCAAAGGGACAACATCAAGTACCAAACTAGGACAAACACCAATTTCAACACTCTCTTTGGGAGGATAATCATTTAAGCTCATAGAAGAGGAAAATAATAAATTTAACATTTTATGCACTTCCTCATGAATTTTAGCAATTTCATTATCATCATCCTATTTTATCACAACAGGAGGCCTAATGATAATATCCATGGAAATTTGTTATTGTTTATGTTGTGGAAAAGGTGAAGAATTATCATTCATTGATTGAGACAAGTTTGGATTTTTATTTTATATGTTCTTATTTTCTTCTTTTTATTGCAACAAATGAGCAATAACATGATGTCTATGCCTATTCTCTCTAGCATTTCAGTTTCTTTTCATTTGGTTTTCAAGTTATGATTGTGTAGGAGCCAGTTTATCAACCATAGGTTTGTTTTCTTCCCTTAAGGGAGGAACAAAATGAACCATGGGAGGTTTTTCAACCACTTTCTCTTTAGCTTTGTAATTATTTTTTTAATTTTAGGAGTTACAACGAGACTTATTTTGTTATCTCGTGATCTCTTTTAGGAAATGGATGAAGGATTTGCTATTTTTTGGTCTTGGTTACTAGGAAGGGCTTTAGGTTCAACCATCATTTCATCAAAAGATAGAAGGAACAATCGTGGGTTGAGGCTTATTGGTAAGGGATAACTTTTCTATGCACTTTGCCTTAAACTTTTCATATGATTTAAAAAATAAATCCTCACGGGGTCTAATAGGTTCTATAGGATAAGGCCAAAAACAAATCCAATGAGAAATTCCCATAGGAAGACAATAGATTAAAGCCACTATGATGGACAATAAATATCTTATTTCCAAATGGAAACTTTAAGCATTTATGCCCAAATTATGAGATGAAATTCATGGATAAAATCCATGGGTAGCATAACTTCACATGAAATTGATTCAACAATGAGATGATGGTGAATGAGACACTTAATTGTTTTAGTCCAACTTTCAAAGGGAGATTTATCAAACCTATTGTAGGGAAAGCAAAACCATAATGCATTTTCATCCATGCTTTCAATTTTTCATAAGTATATTGATAAATCTCATACATAAATAAGAATTCTTCAGTGATCACATTCTCTATAAAGATGAGATCAATTAATATCCCATCAGTAGGTTTGTCCTTGATTCTTTGGGCTATGTAAAAAGGACCATCGGGTACATTTTTTATTATTTCATTTTGTGAGAAAAAAATGACAAGGGGTATATCAATTTGGCCCTTTCGAGGTTTAACTTCAATAAATCCAACCATAGATTTTATAGTGTTCATCATTAGCATTTGTGTTATCATCATCTGTGTCAACATTCATCACATCATTCTTTGTTTCACTAACTTTGACAAAGAAAATTTTATGATTTGGCATAGGATTGGTAAATATTTGAAAGTTTTGGCTAGGAGGAGATGGGTCAATGCAAGATCATGGGGGTCCAAACTAGGCCCTTAAGTGGTAATAAAATTTAGAAAAATAGAGTTAAGAAACTTGAACTAAAAATTTGAATAAGTTATTAACATAATTTAAAACATATGTAAGAACAAAATTTTTAGCAAATTGAATATAGTTTCTAAGATATTAGTCCTTTCTTTGAAAAAAAAATTAATCTATTTGGTGAAAATTTGAAATTTCAATGCAATAGTACTAAATTTTCACAAAAAAATAAAAAGTAGGTGAATGTCTGACCAACCTAAGTACGATAAAAAATATTATATTTTTTTTAAACTTCCAATGTAAGTAGAGGACACATGCTTGGATGTGCCACATTTTTTTATAATTTTTTTTAAGTAAATAATTACTTATGAATTATTAAATTTTTTTAAATATTAAAACTTGTTTTTCTGACAACCATAACTTTGTCAAAAATTTCTAAAATTCAAAATTTCTTTTTTTATCCTATAGTATGGGAAGCATAGAATGTGTTGCATTTTTTGGATTCAAAAAATGTGAAACTGTTTAAGAATTATAGATTTTTTTCAATCAACCTATCAATCAAGACTTTAGTGAGAATGTATGTAGAAAATCAATATTAATTATCTATTTAATTCCAAATAAAGCATATTTTTTATTTTTGGAAATCTAACAATTTTCTCAATAAACCCTTTTCATTTCATCAAATCCAGATAAAGAAAAAGTCGTTAGCCACTTTTTTGTCATATCACCACTTTTTGGACCCCCATGATCTTGCACTCACCCAACTAAAGACTTATTACCTTGATCATTAACACCATCAATTTGAATATATGATTAGAATCAATGAGGTATTGCATAAGATATTTAGGACACTTGCAAAATTATGTATCATTTCCATTTTGTTGATGAAAATTACAATAAGCATTTGGTCTATATTTTAAAGGTAAAGGTTTAGTAAGATCAGGAGCTCTAACAAGAGGTAAGGAAATCAAATTCTTGTTTAGGAGTTGCAACATGGTATTATGAAGGTTATCAAGTAGCAGAGTGAATTGTCTATTTTTATCCCCAAAGGCATATGGATTTGTTGTCTTTATAGCAGCTACTTGGGTGTCAACATGTTGATTTGGTTGAGGGGGACTAGTTGTAAAATTCCCTTATTTTGTTTCTTGAAAGGTTAGTAGTTGGTTTGAAGTGTCGATTCAGACTTTTCACGATGGTTAGAGAGAGTTTTCACTTCACAACTACTAATCGAATTTTAGTAATCGCAAAGGGCTATACACAAATTCGTAAAGGATGGAAATTTCAACATCTCAAGTTTGGCTTAGATTTTGTTTTGTAAATTGGAAACAAACATTCTTTGAAGGTTGGAATTGGGAATCTTAATGTTTATTTGTGAGTAGAGAATTTGATATTGCATTGTGAATTCAATGACTTTTTCATCATCCTTTTTTTTAAATTTCATTAAATCAGCTAGGGTCATCTTAGAACCCATGTGGATTTGGAAGTGGTTGTAGAAGGCATCAATAATCTCATTGAATGAATGTATTGAATTATTTGGTAAAGAGAAAAACCACTCTAAACCAATATCTTTCAAGGATCTAGGGAAGAGTTTAGCCAAAATTTTATCTTCAAAACTGAGGTCACTACATAAGGCTATATAAGAAAAAACATGGCTAACAGGATCTCCTTTCCCACCATATTTCTCAAACCTAGGAACCTCTATACCTTGTGGCGTTTGTGTTTTAAATATCTCCAAGAATAATGGGTTGGTTTTGATGTATTGTGAAGGTTGGAAATTGTTGTTTTGGTTTAATGTGGTAATTTTTTGTTGGAGGGATGATTTTTTTTGCAAAAGTGTGTTAAGGACTGGATCATTGTTAGTGTTGTGACATGGATGTGAATAAGGTGGAGTTGAGTATGTAGGTGAAGGGAAAATGGATTGTAAGTTTGTGGTGGGATATGGATGAGGAGATACGAGATTTGAATGCAGAAAGCTAGGGGGATTCCCAAAGGAAATACCTAAGGAAGTATTGGCATTGCTAGTAGGTTGGATGATTGTAGTAACATGAGGATTGGTATATGTAGGAATAGAGGTAAGGGTTGTGGAAGGAGGAATTGAATTTCTACCTCAACTTTGAGTATACCCCAAAGTTTGAGCACAACTAGTCAATGTAGGAGCATGCTTATCAATAATATGAGCTAGACTTCACAATCTCTATTCCATGTTCATTTCACACATTTTCCTCACATTATCTAAAGGAGGAATTGCACTAGTAGCAATGTTTTTAGAAGTAATAAAGTTTTGCAATTTCTCTATTTATTCATCTATCCTTCTTATGTTATCTTGCAGGACATGAAAAAACCATCATTTCATCATCATTCACATTAGTTGTGGGTAGTGAAGTCATTGGAAATGAGGTATGAAAGTTATGATCCATAGAGGGTTGACTAGTGTCAACACTATGAGTGAAAGAGTTAGAAAACCCAAGATACATAACGAATGGTGTATCGTGGGATGACATGAGTCTCAAACTATGGCTAATGACTATATTGGGAATAGGACACCAAGTTGTGAAGCAAATGTAATCACAAACTTAATGTACACCCCAAAATGGATAATATGAAAAATACAATCAAATAACATAGAATGTAAAGTACAATGCAAATATGTAAAAGAAATTTTCAGATTTAAAACAATATAATTTTTTATTATGCTATGCAAAAATCTGAAAATGATGTCTTTTAAATGCAAGTTTGAACTCACACAATGCACTGAATTTATCAAATGAAGCTTAATATGATCAATTTGAGATAACAAAACTTTTGCGAACTGTAACGAAAAACTGAAAACAACGAAACATAATGTACAAAAATAGAGATTTTGATGCTCAAAAAATTTAAAAAGCTCTAATTAGGGACTCATTCACCATGGGTGAATGGGTCCTAGCTCAAGTTTTTGAAAAGTGAAATTATAGATTTATGAGTTGATTCTTATGGTTTTCAGATTCTGGATTGAGATAGTGGTTACAGTTTCATTTTTCTATAAATTCAAGTATAAATGCAAATGAAAAATAGTGCTAAATGAAAAACTAGGAGACCTAATTTAAAATTTAATTTTGATTCAATTTTCAAATGCCAATGAATAATGATTCAATGCTATGTAAACACTATGTAAAATGACTATTTTTTTGAATTTTAGAGATTTTAAACAATGCAAAAATGCAATCCTAAAACCCTAAATGAGATGCAAGTTAAGCAACCCTAAATGAGATTTAATTCAATGTAATGCAATGCAAATGAAAGCAATTCCTAGATCTAGGGTTGGAATAGGCTCCAAAATTAGAAAGATAAAATGCTCAAAAGTTGGGTTCACCAAACTGAAATGAAGAAAAATAGGTTTTTTTGTAGGGTTTTGAATGTGAGATGAGGGACCTATTTTCCTTATTTCATAAGAAAATGAGATCCACACAAAGAATTGAATTACAAACCATAGCTGAGTCAACTCATTAGTGAATCTTCATATTTCCTTTTTGTGTGGAGGATGGGGGTTAGGTTCATCAAGCACTTTTTGGAGAAAGACTAAAAATAGAAAATAAACCCAATAATTCCAAATTAAACTTGAAACAACAATACTAAACTCAAAATAAGCAAAACCAAAAATTAAATTGCAGATCTAAGAAGAGTAGAACTATGTTTACCAGTCACCAAAAGTGAGTTTCTGAAAGCTAACTGGGACTCATTCACCTAGGGGTGAATGGGTCCATTGTCAAGATTTTCTTGCAACTTTAAGGAGCATCTGATGCTGATATGTAGTCAATTTACATCCAAGTGGTAGTGTCACAATGTTAGAAATAATTTATGTAGGTGAGTTTCTATGAGATGACAACAATTTTGACAAATTTTGCAACTTCTTAAAATTCTCCAAATTTTCTCTATAAGAGGTCTTCAAGCTTTCTTCCACCTAGATCTGTGAATATAAGATAAGAGGGAATTTTTTTTGTTTTTGGTGAATCGGGATTTGCCTTGGTCAAACCTATTTTTGGTAATCAAATCTTCAAATGAATAAAAGCATGAAAGAGGGAATGAAGAATAAATAAAGCTATGTTACCATTCAAAAAAATGTTAGATAATTCCTTGAATGTAGGTTTGCAACTTGAATGAAATGGCTTCAATGGATGTGGATCTTGAGACTTTAATCTTGATTGAAATAGTGCTTTGAATGCTTGATTTGATCATGAAACTTACATCAGAATGTTAGCTCCAAAAACATGCATGATGCAAGAAGAATTTGACATGATGATTGGATCTTGAATGCTACAATAAAAATTTGATAAATCTTCCCTTGCATTCCTTTGATAATATTTTTTTCTATATGAAGGCTCGCTTCAAAATTGCTAGGTGAAACATAGTGAAATAACCTTGTATTTATAATTGTGTATCCTTAATTTCCTGAAATTCAAATATCACAAGCCAAAATTGAATTATGGATTTGAAAACAATAAAATACCACAAAAAACATAATTTAAATTTAGGTCCTAAGGTCTAGGGAGGACCCATTCTACATGGGCGAATGGGTCCTAGGTCCCTAAACCTAGGACACATATTGCTCAATGTAAAGTGTTATGTTTAGGCATTAATGAATGTTAGGTTTCCCCTTTGTAAAATGTAGTTAAATAGGCTTGGAAAATGAATTAAGTGGCCAATTAAGGCATAATTAAGTTCAATTATTTAAGGTATCCCTAAATAAGTATGAACAGTGTAAAGTGATACACTTTAAATTAAGGAACAATTAAGTCCAATTTAACTAGGAGGGCCCAAACAAGTGAGGATACATTTTTCTACACTACAACATATAATGAAATGAGTTGACAAATAAAGGAAAAATATGTGATTATGTAAAATGAGAATCATGTAAAATTCTCATAGATCATACATCATGTGACAATAATCTAATAGGATGTGATCATGAAAGGATATATAAAGAGGGGAAATTATATGCATCAGTGTTTCCCAAAATGGAGGGCATACACATGATCAAAGCCATATGTTCTAGATATGAAACATGTAAGTATAGATAAATTTAATATTTCACCATGATAAAATTATTAAAGTTTATATTTCATAAACATGTGAGCATAAGGTGTGAAAATATGATAATTGAAAGAAAATAAAAGAATGAAATATATTGGATATGGCCATAGTGATTATTAAAAGTATGATATCATACACATCATTTAAGAGTGTAAGCATGCATAATAATAATATCATAAAATTTAAGCATGATAAGCATAATTATGCATATAATCATATTCAAAATTAAAATTATAGTGCATAAACATGTAAACATATACAATCAAACATGATAAGAATGAGATATAAGCATATAAATCACAATATAAAAATATAAGTCTATCATCATCAAAATAGCATAACACAAGTGACATAATTGAGGTTTCCCCACATGAAAAAAGATAACACAACATATGCAATACATAAAATAAGAGATATGAAAAAATATAGAAAGTGAAATGATAATGAAAGAACAAGGAAAGTCACAATAAACAAGTAATAAAAAAACCAAAGAAAGAATATATTACAAAGAAGAAACAAAAGAAGATTCAATCATAAAGGTCAAATACATAAAACATAAAATAAATAAATCTATGTTTCGAGTCAACATAATCAAGGTGGTTTTCAATAACCTAATATTTTGCATCATCCCAAATCTATATGAAAAGAACAAGTAATAGGGTAGAGGGGCCCACAATAGGGCACCCTAGCTCTGGGTTTTTAAATTTCATACTATATAATTTCAAATCAATCCCAATTTTGTACAACAGTTTATTTGGCTACTCACCTACTTAAAAAAATTATTTTTAGGGTCACATCATCAAATATTTGGCCACATCAACATGATTTTTGTTGAGGTATCCAAAAAAGATCAAAAACCACATGCAATCCAATAGTAGGGCACTAAGTCATGTGAATATGTTTGCTGATGTGGCATCACATGATTTTTCAGATTATGTACTTTATGGAAAAAGTGTTTTGCAATTGGATATTAAGGTGGTCCACTTTGGGGCCCACTGAGGACTACTTCTATCCCTACTATTGGTCTTTTCAATACTATGGTCCCCCTCCCCTACATTCACGAGACAACAAAGGTGAAAAATATGCATAGAATAAAATATAAAATATAAAATAATTAATAATAATAGGGATCAAATAATCAAGTTCTCATCCAACAATGCAAGAAATATTTTCCATCAATATATCATACTCATCCTAATCATGATATGTAGTATCCAATTTTTTTTCTACAAGAGAAAACTCTCATTTGTATGTGGTGTATTGTTATTGTAATATAGGAAAAAGGGAACCCTAAGCTTAATGTCTAACCCTAGGGTTCCTTTTAATCTTGTTTCAAATGTACATTAGGATGCAATTCAACAAGGTGTGTAGACTAAATTTCAACCATAAAGGTGAGCTAATTAGACTTGGGTCTACATCTTATTGGGGATTGGAATGGATTGGAATTGTTTTGCTATGATCAATCTAATTAGACTATGTGGCCTAATATGTAAAATGTAAGAAATATGACGATTAACAAATTGAAACAACTTGCATAGATATAGGAAGTGTAGAGGACTATATACCTATCCTAAAAATGTGTTTATGATAAGGGTATGTGTAGGATCATGATGGGCCAAAAAGTTGTAATATTATGGGTATTTGTAGGGTATGAGGCTAACGACTTTTTTTTTACCCAAAATTGATGAAATGAAAAGGGTTTTTAGAGGAGATTCTCAGCTTTCCACCAATATAAATAATGCTTTAATTTGAATTTAATAAATAATTATTATTTATTTTCTATTAGAATTACGACTAAAGTCCTGATCGATTGAAAAACATCTATAACTTTCAAACGGTATCACATTTTTGAATCCAAAACATGCATCACATTCTATGCTTCACATACTATAGGATGAAAAAAAGAAAATTAAATTTCATGATGTTTTGACCAAGTTAAGGTGGTCGACATACGAGTTTTATATTTTTTAAAAGTTGTAATAAAAAATCATAATTAATTATTTACTTGGAAAAAAATTACAAAAAAATTTGTATCACATCTAGACATGAGTCCTCTACTTATATATAAAATATTATAAAAAAATATTATCATTTTATTATGGTTAGGGTGGTCAGACAGACACCTACTTCTTATTTTTTCCCTAAAATTTAATTACTACTACATTGAAATTTCAAAATTTCACCAAATAGATTTTATTTATTTTTAAATAAACCTAATATTTTAGAAACTACATTCAATTTTCTATAGATTCTATTCTTACATATTTTTGAAATAATATAGATAACTTATTCAAATTTTTATGTCAAGTTGCCTAACATTGATTTTTCTGAATTTTTTGTCACTTAAGGGCCTATTTTTTCCATGATGATCCTACACATACCCATAACTATAGAGGGATAGAGTCACCCTAGGGAATATGAGTCCTTGTATGCTACTTCTACTCTATTTTTGAGGTCCTTTGATGATAGATCATAGTTTCTAATTTTATCAATCGTAGAGTTGTCAGAAGACAGCCAGATAATTCTGTATGTAAGTTTTCATGAGTTGACAAGATGCAGGGCTTTAATTGAAATAATAAAAAAATCATATTCTAGGTTCCTTTAATCCTCTTTGTGTGCAATGGAAATAGAGTGCACAACTTTCTTACTCCACACTAGAAAGAGGGGATGAAGGAAGAGGAATCTGATTTTGCAATGTTCACACTCAAGAACAATTCCTTGAGATTCCAATGCAAAAGAGATTGAAATATGCCAAAGGGGATTGTCCTTAAGGCTGGAAATTGATAAAGAAGGTTGACTACAAATTCAAAACTAAGAAAATGCAAAGTGTTCAAAAACAAGTTGTGATATGAAAAATTAACTAGAAATGCAAAAAAATTGTAACATAAGCTTACGATATTAAAGTGTGCACCTAAAAACTAAAAAAGGATGTAATGGAGCTCTGGGATCCTAGAAAATTCATTGTTGAAGACAGCCAGGACTCATACGCTAAGCTGGGCAACTTAGTCCAATTTAGGGAAGATTCTATCGGAACGGGTTTCAGACAATTGGCTACTCAGAACTACAAAATATCTATTTTGGGCCTGGGAGTGGAACTCATATGCCACTGATGGCATATCAATCCACTTTAGGATTTTGGGAAATTCAAAAGTGTGACTAGTAGCTCCTAGTCCCCACTTCTGCTCCTTACAAGTTTCTAGATCTAAAACTCGAGAATTTGACATGTAGGTGTACTCCAAGCTTCTTTTATAGTTTTGAAAACTTTGAATGACTTTAACAACTTGTTTACAACTTTTCCAATATTTCTATTTGATAAATCTACAAACTAGACTTGCAAAACACATGCAAACAAGGGAAAATTGTTGAGGGTTAGTGAATAGGGGTTTGCCTTGGTCAAACCCTGGTTTGGTAATTAAACCATTAAAAATAAAATGAAATGAAATATAGAAATTGAATGATGAATGGACAACATGCAACATTTTCTACAACTCATCAAACCCTTGAAGTAGAACTCTAAGGACATGCAAGTAATGGCTCCAAAGTGCTTGAATGCTAGATCACTTGATTGCTTGTTGGATTGATTAGAAAATTAGGAGAGGGTGAAATGAGTGGAAAAACCTTATATTTATACACAATTATGCAATATTTTTTGAAAATGCCACATCACACGCCGACCTTAGATCTTAGAAAATAATAACCCGCCAAAAATTTGAAATTATTTTGATTTTTGTGCTAAAGGGGACTCATTCACCCCTAGTGGCGAATGGGTCCCACTTAGGCCTATTAACTAGGTTTAGGAAATTAAATGTATTAAATGATGTTCATTGGGATTATTTTGAAAAATACACTTAAGTAAGGCCTGTAAGTGCAAAATGGGGCCAATTAAAGCATAAGAAAGGTATAATTATTGATGGCAAGCCTAAAAAAGTATTCAAGTTTTTTACAACACTTTACAACAATTTAAAAAAAGGCTTGGTAAGTGATAAAAAGAAGTTATTTAGGTGAAATACAATAACAAGACCCTAGAAAAGTGTGAAATTGTGTTACAACACTTTACAACACTTAAGTAAGGTACCACATGAATTATTTTAGTTCACTAGGGCCCAAGACCTAATGTGAATGTGTTATCCACATTACAACACTAAATCAAGGCACAACAAAGCCAAAAGCACAAGGAGGACCCAAACAAGACAGAATAAGTAAAAGGGTTACTTTTTCGGTGTTCACATTTAACCCCCACTTTAGTGAGAGGAATAACTTGCTTCAAAATCACACTAAAGTAGACCAACACACATCAAGAAGGGTTCCCATTAACCATTGCTAGCAAGATGGGACAAAAATGATCAAGAGGGGTGATCAAGCCCCCAAGATCAAGATCTCATGACAAACCAACATAAGTGTAAAGGGAACATGCATGATATCAAGGAAAATGAGAAGGGACAATCACACAATGCCAAGGATGAAAGAGAGAAGAAGGAAAATTAAAGTAAAGAAGAAAGAATGAAACAAATCATGCTTTGACCACTTTTTCGACATGATGTGGATTAGATCTAGGCTGTTTGTCTGAAAAATGCATACTCACACTAAGGTGGCATAACTCATGGTTGTCCACCGAGTGAGAAGGCCTAAAAGGTGAGAAACATAAACTCATGGTTGGTATGCACTCACACACACATAGGTTGCTATGGGGAAGGTCATGCCTTGGAATAGGCTTCCTGCTCAACCATACCAAAGTTATACCTTCTGATAACTTTAATAAGGTTCCACAAAGAGAAAAATAACTTTTTGAGCTTCACGAGACAAGAAAAACTTCATATGCTTGGAGCTCATGAACAAACGCAATGGCTCCATAGGAATGCAAGTTGTGTTATGCAAGGTGGCCATATAATAAATGTAAAATGCAACATGCAAAGAATGTTCAAAGGATTCTTTCTTAGTTCATGTGAGCTCTTTAATTTAGGGAACATTGTGTCTAATGTCTCCAAGGGAGGACCAATCAAAGAATAGAAGATTCGCAACTTAGGGGATGCAGTGTGTTGCATCAAGCCACTAAGAGGAATGTAATTTTCTAAGATAGATCACGCTCATGAAGGAAATCACACCCAATTTCATCCACAAAGTGACAAAACACATTGTATGAAGTAAGAAGGTTGCACTAAGAACCAAGAAAAAGGAAAAATGCAAAAGAATAATGCCAATGTATATCCACACTTTATAGGAATTTCTACACATCGTACTATGAGAAATTAATTTAAAGTAGCAAATGAAAAATGCAAACAAGAAAGACATGAGATCCAACTAGGAAAGCCCTATGCCAAGTCATATGTTTTCGAGTAAAGTTTCATCATGTGAAGGAAAGGAAAAAGAAAATAAAGGTGTTTCCCCCAAAATGAAAATACCAAACACATGAGGGATCTATGGATTTAGGGTCAATATGTTATTTTCTGCAATGGTTTTTAGAGTGTTTGGAATTGTCATCATCCCCCAAATACATAGAACTAGAAGAATGACACAAAGAGAGAAAAAAACAAAGAAAAATATTTTGGGTAAACATGATAGAGACATAGCCTGGTGCCTCAATGCCTTGCATCATCCGCAAAAGGAAAACACTAGACAAAGGAAAAGAAAAGGAAGGCTTTTGGGTCAACATGAACTAGACACAAATGTCTTAATGCCTTGTGTCATCCCAAAAATGAAAACACAAGAAAAAGACAAAGATAAAATGAAAAGGAAAAGAAATCCTTTTGGGTCAACATGAAAGAGACATGAATGTCTCAATACCTTGCATCACCCCTAGAAGGAAAGCACAAGAAAAGGACAAAGATAAAATGTAAAGGAAAAGAAAAAAAAATCCTTTTGGGTCAACATGAAAGAGACATGAATGTTTCAATGCCTTGCATCATCCCCAAAAAGAAAATGCAAGAAAAAGACAATGAAAATACAAATAAAAAGAAAGCAAAAGTGATGTATGACATAGAGAAGATTGAAGGTACAAATAGAGTAATGTCACAAAGAGAGAGAACAACAAAAGAACATCACAGGGGATCA
This sequence comes from Sequoia sempervirens, assembly GCA_007258455.2. Classification (NCBI taxonomy): domain Eukaryota; kingdom Viridiplantae; phylum Streptophyta; class Pinopsida; order Cupressales; family Cupressaceae; genus Sequoia; species Sequoia sempervirens. Next base: position 20,668,462 of record VDFB02137365.1, on the reverse strand, counting down.
CATTACGCACATGCAAGCACACAAAAGAAAAACAAAGAAGAAAATACAAAAGACTAGTAAGGAAAATGCAAGTCATCCATCAAGCAAGTCATCTACCTCCCAATCATGTTCATGATATATAGGAGGTGTATGGCTAGCTAAAGGGACAATAGCAAGTGTCAAACTAGGAGTAGTGCTAGGTTCATCACTTTGTATAGGAGATTTCTCATTTAAGCTCATGGAAGATGAAAAAAATGTGTTCAAGTCATTATGAACCTCTTCGTCAATTTTAGCGATCTCATCAGAGTCATCCAAATTAATCACAATAGGAGGATGAATGATAATGTCCAAGGAAGAGTGTAACTCTTGTTGTGATTGTTGTATTGGATTATTTTTGTTTGGTTGGGGAGGAGGGTCATCATGCATTGCTTCGGTCAAATGTGGATTTTAATTTTCTTTGTTTAATTCTTCATGCAACTTGCAAGCAAGAGCACGATGTCTACATCTATGCTCTCTAGTACCTCTGTTTCTTTTTTTTTGCTATCAAGTTGCATTTGTGTAAGAGTGTGTTGATCAACTATAGGTTACTTTTCTTCCCTAAGGGGAGGAATGAAAGGAACCATAGGAGGTTGATCATCCACTTTCTCTTTTTCTTTGTAAACATTTTTTATTCGAGGTGGCATGACAAAGTTGCTTTCATTGTCTCTTCGTCTTTTGGACAATGTAGGGGAAGTTTTTGGTGTTGTTTGAGCTTGGTTTTTTGGTTCTTGGTTGGGTTGAAGCATGGTTTCATCTATGATGGGAGTGTCAGAGGTAGATGGGGACATGTGTTGGAGAGACAATTTTGCTATTTTATTTTCTTTGAATTTTTGGTAAGCGATGAAAAAGATGTCTTTTCGTGGAATTATAGGTTCCATGGGCTTAGGCCAAAAGGATTATAAGGAAAATTTTCCTTTGGAAGACAATGGGTTAAAGCCACTATGGTGGACATTGAATATTTCATTGTCAAATGGAAACTTTTAGCATTTGTGTATAATCGAAGGGATGACTTTCATTGAACGAAGCCATGGATGGCCTAGCCTCAAACGAAATTGGTGTGACTATGGGATGATGGAGAATTTGACATCTAATGTTTTTGGTCCTATTTTTAATGGAAGGACGATCAATCCTATCATGGGGAAAGAAAAACCAGTATGCATCTTGATCCATGCTTTTGGTTTATCAGTCATCTTGCTAAAGTTCATGTAGTACTAAAAATTCCTTGGTGATCATGTTCTCTCCACAGGCAAGATCTATTAGTATCCCATTAGTGGGATTGCCATGGATACAACTGGCTATGTAGAGAGGACCATTGGGTAGATGTTTAATTATATCCTTAGAGGAGAAAACAATATCAAGAGATTTCTTAGGTTGTCTCTTATGAGGGATAACACCAATCGTACCTACCATTTCATCCATATGATTAATATTGATATCAATTAGGATAGATTCATTATGTTCATCATCCATATCAACATTCATCACATCATTCTATGTAGTTTCACTAGCTTTGAAAAATGAAATATTATGATTAGGAATTGGATTAGTGAAAAATTGCAAGTTTTGGTTCGGAGGGGCAATGGACTTACTACCTTGATCATTAACACCTACAATGGATAAATGGTCGCAATCAATGAGGTCTTGCACAATATTTTTAAGATGCTTACAATGATCCGTTTCATATCCATTTTGTCAATGATAATGGCAATAAGCATTGGATTTAAAGTTTTGAGGTAAAGGCTTAGTAGGATCGGGTGCTTTGATGGTAGGAAAGGTAATCATTTGTAGTTGTAAAAGTTGAGACATTGTGTTATGAAAGGTGTTAGGTAAGGGTGTGAATTGTCTTTTAAGATCTCCATAACTAAAGGGCAACAATGTTTTAACAACTGCTATTTGGTTATTCATATTTTGAGGTGTAGGCTGATGAGCATTAAATTGAAGGAACCCTTTGGTTTGCTTTCTAAATGGTTGGGAATTGTGTTGGTTGGCAGGCTCAAATTTCTTAATTCATCAAGAAGTAGACCTTGTAACTCAACTACTAATCAAATTTTGATAATCACAAAGGATAGTACACAAGTGCATGAAGGATGGGAATTTCATCATAGTGAGTTTGTCCTGAATTTTACTATGCAATTTTTCTATGAACATCTTCTGAAGGTGTGGGTTAGGGACCTTGACATTGATTTGGGAATAAAGCAATTGATAGCGTGAGTGATGCAGGAGCATCCTTGGTTCCTGGCAATCTTGCATCAACCAAAAATATTTTCTTTCAGTTCTTTGTTCTTGTTTTATTCTTGATTAGTTCATGTTGGTGGATTCATCATCTTTGCTCACCAAACCTCATGGATCTTTGTGTACATCATCAAAATGTTCATATTCCTTGTTCCAATATTTGAGCATGATTGGATCTTTTTTCGGCAAGTTATTGCTTCTAAATTTCATGGCAGTTTCTTTAACCGACACCAGAATAATTTCAAACTTTTTGGCTAGTTCAATCATTGTGGATCATTCCCATGACTTGTAGATCTGAATGGTGTGATTTTAATTGTTCCATGGAGTGTCCCCAACCTTCATTATAGGTCCACACTTCACCTTATGCACCTTTTGGAGAGTAATTCAAATTTGAGGCTGACCTAATTTTTCACACGCTACATTTTCTTTCCTTGGAGAATGTAATGATCTTTGGCTGATGTAGATGTTTCTAGAATTGCGAATATGATATAAATATTGTAACCAATAATTAGGAGGTAGTAAAGAAGTAGTGGATTGAGTAGATTGAGATAAACTTGATCTGTAATATTCAGCTCACATATAGGATCATGTTAGAATATTATATTTTTGGGCATGTTGTATTAGGCCTGTGAGCCGAATCTATAAGCCTAGATGTTTATGGCAAAATGTAATTGAGATTTTTGTTAATGACAATATTCACATCTACATTTTCCTCCATATTTTGTGTTTCTTTCATTGTTTTACTCTTGTTGGATGGTCCAGATTGTTCTCTTTGAGGACCCTCCTACTATGGTTGCGCCAGATTGGTATTAGAGAGAGATTCAATCCATGTGAGGTCATTGGAATTTGCGGAGTCCTTTTGAAGATTTTTTGTGGGGTGTAAAATTGAGGATCCAACCTATAGCTATTGAGGACTTGTGTAAAGATGGCAAGAAGAAGAAATGTTAGAGATGGAGTGCGTAGAAATGAAGACCAAGCTATGATGGAGATGTTGAGAGGAATTACTGCTAGATTAGATGCAGTTGAAATGGTCTAGAGGAGAGGTCAACTAGTTGATGATGTGAGTGATGAAGAAGTAGAAGCATGAGAAGAAAGAGGAAGAGAAGAGCAACCTGGCCTTGATCAGGGAGAAGAGAGGTTCATAAGAGCCCTAACTAAAGTGAATACAAGATCACATTTCAATCCGCCAGATTATAATGGTAAGTTGGATTTAGAAGAATTGCTTGATTGGATTACAAAGATGGAAAATTATTTTTAATTTGAAGGTACCCCTAAAGATAAGAAGGTGAAATATGCTTGTACAAAGTTGATAGGACATGCATCCCTTTGGTGGGAACATTTGTAGACAAATAGTAAAAGAAGAGGAAGAGAAAAGATAAAAACATGGGACCAGAAGATGAACAAGTTGAAAAAAAAGTTTATGCCTACAGACTATCAGATTATTTTTTTCTGAGAGATGCAAAATTTGAAGCAGAAAGAATCTAGTGTGAAAGAGTATACTAAGGAATTCTATAAGTTGAATCAGAGCTAGAAATTTGGAGGATGAGATTGAGCAAGTACCTAGATATGTGAATGGTTTGAGGTCATCTATACAAGATGAGATCAACTTGATTAAGTTGCAGAGTGTGGAGGAAGCATATCAATGTGCCCTAAAAGCATAGGAGAAGTTGAATAAAAGACATGAGTAGAGACAAAGAGGAAGAGGTTGAATATTTCAAAGAGGAAGAACTTTTACTGGAGGAGGAAGAGGATCTTTCCTAGATCAAAATAAGGATAAGGAGGTTAGTAAGAATGACAATTCATATCAGAGAGGTGATGAAAACTCTTACAAAATAGGAGGTTATGGTGGTTACTGAAATGAAGGTTATAGAAGAGATGATAGAGGACAAGAGAAAATAATCTTCAAGGGAACTTGTTATAAATGTGGTGGAGAAGGAAATAGAGAATTTGAATGTAACCAGGGAGAGACAAGCAGGAAGACAAAGAACAATAGAAGGACAACCTTTGTTGAGGAAGAACGTATTGGATCATCTAAAAAACCAAAAGATGGAGAAGTGTTGGTGAATATAAGAGTATTATGGGTATGTGCAGGATCATGATGGGCCAAAAAGTGGAAATATGATGGGTATGTGGTTGACAACTATTTTTTACCTAAAATTGATGAAACAAAAAGGGTTTTTAAAGGAGATTCTTAGCTTTCCACCAATATAAATTATGATTTTCTTTGAATTTAATAAGTAATTATTATTCATTTTCTATTCAAATTATGTCTAAAGTCCTTATTGATAGGTTGATTGAAAAATATCTATAGCTTTCAAACGGTATCATAGTTTTTGAATCCAAAACATGCGTCACATTCTATGGTTCATATACTATAGGATTACAAAACTAAAAATTAAATTTCATGAAGTTTTGACAAAGTTAAGGTGGTCAGACATACGAGTTTCTATATTTTTTAAAAGGTTGTAATAAAAAATTCAGAATTAATTATTTACTTGGAAAAAAATTACAAAAAAATATGCATCACATTGGGGCATGAGTCCTTTACTTATATCTAAAATCTTATAAAAAAATATTATCATTTTATTGTGGTTATGGTGGTTAGACAGACACCTACTTCTTATTTTTCCCCGAAATTTAATTACCATTGAAATTTCAAATTTTCACCAAATAGATTTTTTCTTTTAAAAAATCTAGTAGTTTAGAAACTACATTCAATTTGATACAGATTCTATTCTTACATATTTTTGAAATAATATAGATAACTTATTCAAATTTTTACGTCAAGTTGCCTAACTCTGACTCTTCTAAATTTTTTGCCACTTAAGGGCCTATTTTTTCCATGATGATCCTACACACCCTTGTGTCAAAGTGAGTTGGGAAATGAGCCATTGTAGAGAAAAAAATTGTTTTAGACCAGATGCAAGGTAGTTGGTAAATGTTACAAAGTTATTGTTTATAGTGGAAGCTCTAAGAACCGAGTTTTTGAAGATATGGTGACCAAATTGAAGTTGGAAAGGTTGAAACACCCGAAGCTCTATCAGATTGCTTGGATTCAGGATGAGCATAAGATACTGGTAAACGAACAATGTTTGGTGAAATTAAAGATAGGAAATTATCATGAAGAAGTTTTGTGTGATATCATGCCTATGGATATATGCCATGTTTTGTTGGGAAGGCCTTGGTAGTATGATAGATAGGCTATTCATGATGGAAAGAAGAATATATACACCATTTTTGCTAATGGGAGGAAGCAGATTTTGTTGCCTTTGGAAGATGTTCCTACAATTGAGGTTTGTACAAGTACTAGGGTTTGTTTCATTGATGGAAGGAGATTTTTGGTTGGACTGATATATGAGAACATGTGCTATGCATTGGTTCCTAAGAAGGATGAAGACTTGGAGCATGTAGAAGAACATCCAAAAGAGATAAAGGAAATATTGACAGAATATGAGGAGATCATTTCAGATAATGTACCCGATGGATTGCCACCTATAAGGAGTATTAGTCACTGTATGGATCTGATTCCTGGAGCTAGTTTTCCTAATAAATCTGCACACCGGATGACACCGACAAAGAATGAGGAGTTGAATATGCAAGTGCAAGAGTTGTTGAGGAAGGGTTTGATCAGAGAAATCTTAAGTCCATGTGCAGTACCTACTGTGTTAGCACCTAAGAAGGATGGAGAATGGAGGATGTGTATAGATTCTAGAGCCATAAAGAAGATTACGGTGAAGTATACATTTCCTTTTTCCTGGATGGATGACATTATGAATTTCTTGAGTGGAGATAAGTACTTTACCAAGATAGATTTGAAGATTGGATACCATCAGATTAGAATTAGAGAAGGGGATGAGTGGAAGACAACATTCAAGAAAAATGAAGGATTGTATGATTGGTTGGTGATGCCTTTTGGAATGACAAATATACTGAATACTTTTATGAGGTTGATGAATGAGCTATTGAAGAAATTATTGGGTAAGTTTGTGATTGTGTATTTGGATGACATCTTGATTTTCAGTAAGAGTAGGAAAGAACATTTTTTGCATATAAGACAAGTTTTGAAGAGGTTGAGAGAAGAGAAGTTGTTGATAAACATTAAGAAGTGTAGTTTCACGAAGGAGGAGTTGGTATAACTCGGATTTGTGATATCTTTGGATGGATTGAAGATGGATCTTGAGAATGTAAGAGAAATTGTTGAGTGGCCTACACTAGATAGTATTGGAGAGGTAAGATCATTTCATGGATTGTCTAGTTTCTACCGAAAGTTCATTAGGAATTTTAGTTCTATTTGTAGTCCTATGATAGAAACAATGAGAGGAGATAGGAAGGATTTTAGGTGGACATCTAGAGCATATCAAAGTTTTGAATTGTTGAAGTAGAAGGTGACTAAGCAACCTGTGTTGGCTTTACCATATTTCAATAAGGTATTTCAAGTAGACTGTGATGCAAGTGGAAATGCAATCAGAGTTGCATTGAGTCAAGAAGGGAGACAGGCCTGTAGCTTATTTCAATGAGAAGTTGAATAATGTGAGGAGAAGATATTCATTGTATGATCAGGAGCTTTATGCTATAGTTCAAGCCTTCAAGAAGTGGAGACATTAATTTTTTCCTAAGGAGTTTGTGTTCTATATGGATCGTCAAGCATTGCAATATTTGAACAGTCGGGGTAAGTTGAATCAAAGACACATGAGACAGGTAGAATTCTTGTAGAGCTATAATTTTGTTTTGAAGCATAGGAGTGGAAAATCAAATAGAGTTGTTGATGCTTTGAGTAGGAGAAGGAATTTACTGATAGAGATGAGAGTGGAGGTATTAGGATTTGATGAATTGAAGAACTTGTATGAGGAAGACCCAAATTTTGTAGAACCTTGGAGAGCTTGCAAAGAACCTGCTTCAAAATATAGAAGTCAATGGTTGGATTATTTCATTCAGGAGGATATGTTTTTCAAAGGAAATATTTTTTTATACCCTGGAGTTCAAAGAGGGATAACTTGGTGAAGGAGAAGAATAGTGGAGGAATGTTAGGACACTTTAGAGTTGATAAAACAATAGCATTGGTGAGTGAGAATTACTTTTGGCCATAGATTCTCAAGGATGTTGGGAGATTCGTGTAGAGTTGCAGAGTTTGTCAAGTTGTGAAAGGAAGTAGTTAGAATGTTGGATTGTATAAGCCTCTGACAATTTCAAAGAGACTTTGGGAGGATATCAACATGGATTTTATACTTCGTTTACCGAAGACATAAAGAGGTGTGATTCTGTATTTGTGGTGGTAGATAGATTTTCTACGATGGAACATTTCATACCTTGTAAGAAAACAATAGATGTAGTACATGTAGCAGACTTGTTTTTCATAGAAGTGGTTAGATTGTATGGATTACCTAGGAGTATTGTTTCAGACAAAGAAGTAAAGTTTTTTGGCTACTTTTGGAGGAAACTTTGAAAGAAGTTGAAGAAAAATTTAAAGTTTAGTTATACTTTTCACCCATAGACTGATGGAAAGACAAAGCTAGTAAATAGGACAAGTTTAGGGAGTTTGCTGAGATGTTTGGTTAGAGAGAAGACTAGAAGTTGGGATTTAGTCCTTGCTCAAGCAGAGTTTGCTTACAATAATTCAGTAAACATGAGTACATGAAAGACACCTTTTGAGATTGTTACAGGAGTTCATCCTAGAGGTATATCAGAGTTGAGAGACATCAGTATGGAAGATAAAAGGAGTGCAAAAGAAGAATAATTTTTAGAACATATGAAGAAAGTGCATACTCAAGTGAAATAACAATTGGAAGATATGAACCATAAGTACAAGGAGAAAGAAGATGAAAAGATGAGACAAGGAATATGAAGTTGGAGATGAAGTGATGGTATATTTGAGGAAGGAAATATTTCTAGTTGACACATACAACAAGCTGAAGATGAGGAAGTTTGGACCTTGTAAGATCTTAAAGAATTTTGATTTAGGAAATGCATACGAAGTAGAGTTACTGGAAGGTATGGGAATATCACCCATATTCAACATTGCAGATCTATATTAGTATCATGAAGCAGAATTCAGTGAAGATATTAAAGTAAAATTGGAGAATTAGTTTCCTAAACAACAATCGGATGATATTGAAGAGATTTTGAATGTCAGAGATATAAGGAAGACTCGTGGAAGACAGTACAAAGAATATCTTGTGAAGTGGAAAGGTAGACCAGTTGAGGATTCTTCTTGGATTTCTCAGGCTGAGGTAGACCATCTTGGTTTTCCTTTAGCCCAAAAAAAGTGAGAGACCCAATTTTCAATAACCCCAGATGTCTAAGGTAGGAGCATCCTTAGTTCCTAGAAATCTTGCATCTACCAAAAATATTTTCTTTTAGTTTTTTGTTCTTGTTTTATTCTTGCTCAGTTCATGTTGGTGGATTCATCATCTTTGCTCACTAGAACCCATGGATCTTTGTGTACATCTTTGAAATGTTCATTTTCCTTGTTACAAGATTTGAGTGTGATTGGATATATTTTTCTCACAAGTTATCACTTATGGATTTCATGGCATTTTCTTGAACTGACACCAGAATAATTTCAAACTTTTCAGCTAGTTCAATCGTTGTGGATTGTTCCTCTGACTTGCGGATCTGAATGGTGTGATTTAAATTGTTTTGTGGAGTGTCCCTGACATTCATTATAGGTCCACACTTCATCTTATGCACCTATTGGAGAGTAATTCAAATTTGACGCTGACCTATTCTTGCACACGCTACATTTTCTTTCGTTGGAGAATGTAATGATCTTTGGCCAACGTGGATGTTTCCATAGTTGTTGATATGATATAAATCTTGTAACCGATGATTAGAAGGAGGTAGTCAAGTAGTAGTGGATTGAGTAGATTGAGATAGATTTGATTTGTAATATTCATCTCGCATATAGGAGCTTGTTAGAATATTGTATTTTTGAGCATGTTGTATCAGGCCTATGAGCCAAATCTGTAAGCCCAGATGTTTCTAGTCAAATGTAACTAAGATTTTTGTTAATGAGAATATTCTCTATTGCTTTCATTGTGGTGCTCTTATTGCATGGTCCAGATTGTTCTCTTTGAGGACCATCCTATCGTAGTTGTGCTAGTGAGATAAAATTAGTTATCTTTTCATCCTCATTATTCTTTCATCTCATCAAATTAGCCAAGATTTTCTTAGGAGCAATGTGCACTTGGAAATGGTTTAAAAATGCTTCAACAAGTTCATTAAAAGAATGAATCAAGAATTGTTTGGTAATGTCATGACCCTCTTTATGTTAAAACTTTAGACATACTATAATTTTGTGTGGTAATATTATGGAAGTGGTTTATACAATTAATTTATGTGTGGAGAAGGTAGAGATTAAATAAAGAACAAAAAAAGAGAATTATTAAATTATTAAATACATAGGAACAAATAAAAGTTAACATTAATAATTAGGTGTTTCATTAACAATTTCAACACATGGTGTTGGAATTTTTTTTTTCAAAAAAACAAGGAATAAAATAATTTTGAATAAAAATAAAAAAATAAAAATTAAGTAATTAGGTAACAAGTGTTATCATCCTATCCTAAGCATTATTGATTAGAATAACCTATTATTAATAAAATTAACTATTTTCATAAGTCACATTAACTAATATAATACATCATTTAATCTAATTAATCATGATTAGGGAGATGCCACTATCCTTCATAATCCATTAATTAGTTAATCCTAAATTAATTGATTAATTAATCTTCATTATCATATTTTTCAAATTTAAAAATTCATTCTAATCTTACTTACATGTAACTTGCATGCTCAAGTCACTATCACCTTACAACTCATCCCCACTCACCCTTGTGTGGGAGTTCACACCATGCATGTGACCTTTCCTTTTTTAACCATTTGGCTTCCCTATGTGTGCTCACACATGTGTGAGCACACATGGTCAAACCACCCTCCCTTACATGTCATAGACATGTCATTATCAAGCCACCCTCTCTTTTATGTCATAGGCATCTCAACATCCCATCTACCCAAGGTGTGCTCACAAATCAAAATTTGTATTTTAAAATTAGAATTCTCTTTCATATAGTTATTTGGGCTTGTTCTATTGACCTAAGGGTAAAAATGAACCCCCAGGGTAAGTACCTATGGGGTGGAAGCTTATTGAAAACATAATATGGCCTTTTGGGAAAAGTATGAACACCTAAAAAAATCACTTAAAGAGGAGTGACGAGTTTTATGGTCTTGGGAAAGGTGTGGGGACTTGTCATATCCACCTCTCTCAAAGTGTGCTCACACATGTGTGAGCACCCTTGGCTCCACTTCCCATGCTATGTGGGCCTATTTTTAAAGCCTTCTTCTTGTGACACTTGTCACAAAGTGAGGCTATCAATCCAAACCCCACCTTCTCAAACAATCCTAGCCGTTGAATCAATTTCCAATCTTGGCCCTCTATTTACCTCCCCTCAAGTCTATAAATTGAGGCCATTTCTTCTCTCATCAACAACACATGAAGAATATCTTATGCTATCACTTTGAAGAAGGATAGGATTGAAGGAAGGAGAATCAAGTTGAAGAAGGCACAAATAGAGGATTTGGAAGAAGATTGTTGCAACTCCATCAACATCCAAGTTTTCTTTATTTTGGTCTTTTTTTAGAATAACTAATCAAATCTAGAAAATTTGTCAGGATCAAACTATTACTCTCTTTTCTATCTTTGTTTGTGAATATATATATATAAACTAGAATCAATATATTATTGTTCTTACCATTCATTATTTCTCTAAACTAAATCTAGGATAAAAATTAATTTTAATTTTTATCTTTAAATCAATAAGTTCATTCTCATCTATTTTTATTTATAAAGAAATATTATTTCTTTAAATTAAATTATTGTTTTATTATTGTTAAAATAAAATATATCTAAATACATATGCTTTATAATATAGATTTTTATATTAAAATTCTTTAAAAAAAAATATTATTCCTTTGATTTAGCTAAGTCATAAATAAAATAGTTTTTTTTTTTAGTATAAATAAATTGAAAGAATTTTCAAAGGGGTATCAATTGGATAGATTAAAGAATAAATTATTTGATCTAATTAACAATCAAAGGATGGGCTCATACAGTAAATGAATTCAAGTTATTCCATGAACTTCTTAACTTTAATAATGTTACCCTAAATTAGTAAGACAACAAATTAACTAACATATATGATTGATGAAGATTTGGTCCAAACCCCCAGTTCTATGAGACAGTATTTAATTTTATTTAAAAAATGGAAATGATTACTAGCTCTTGTTGAATATAACAAATGAACTTAGAATATACTTCTCTTCTTTATAAAATGATGATAAACTATGAGTATGGTTATAAAAAATTTTAAATAAAGGAATGACAACTTTTATATCTTATGACAACACTATAGCTTTATGACAATAATAACAATTCTATGATAACAATTATGACTATTAGACATGAAATTTTAAGTTTAAATTTATGTTTCATTAAATGAGAGATTCATTGTTTTACCAAATGGTAAGTAGTAAAATTGAATTCATGCAAACAAAATACAAACTAACTTAAGGAATTAATAATATCTCTTTAATAAAAGTGCTTTCTTATTATGCCATAATCTTAACTCTTAGATTTATTGTTATTGTTCAAATAAATTTTCTCTCCATGGAAATTATTTATGCTATCTTAGATGGATATTTATCTCAAAAATATTATGCAATTTAAATAAAAAACTACTTACTCTATGACAGATTATGCAAATACATTTAGGAAATACTAACATTGCAAAATAATTAGATGCATACCATCTATGAATTAGATCACCCATCTTGAAGAATTTAACTTTATGTTTAAATTTTTTTTTTCATAAATTGATTTAATTATTCAATTCATTGTTACAAAAAAATTACTTTCATAGGATGTAAGTACATGTAATACTTCTTTCTAGGAAATATACTTGAATAGATAGTTTTTTTATTTAGTAAGTTCATTTAATTTTACTTCCTTAGCAAGAAGGTATAAAGCTTTTATATTCCATTTGATTTACGTGCACAAGATACTTTTCTTATTATTGATAATGCATTTAATTTCTTCTTAGATAGAAAAATTAAATAAGAGGAGGAAAACATAAAAATTAGCAATGTTCGATATTAACGGTGCCTCTGACTCACATTTACGGGTAATGCCATTGAACTTTAGTTACTACACTTTTAGCCTAATAAAGCTGCAAGAACGGCGTTTGTGGCATCGTTCCTATAAATCGCCGGGGAGTAATAAGGATCATTTTGGAGTTAAAATCCAAGGGGCAGGAAATCCCTCTTGGATCGATAATATAAGAAAAAGATAATACTATAATGGACTTACATCCGCTAGTGAAGACCATAGAAAACTCCAATAGGGTTTGGGCATGTGAATTGAATTTTTAATTCTTTTATCTTTTATTTAACGAGCAAGCGTGACGTGTCTTATAGGAATTTAGGAAATAGATGAATTAGGAAACAAGCAAAAGATCACCATGAATCTTTATGCTTTATATGCTACCTTATATGGGTAGTAACTGAAGAGAAACTGTTTGGGGCAATGGCCCTAGAAAGGGTCACGTACCCACAATACAATTTACATCTAACAATAGATTAGAAAATAGAACTCCATATTATACGCCTCGATCCCGTGCTGAAACGGTGTATGTACGTAGTCTAGGGGCAGAGTTGTCCCTAGTACACAGGCACTTGCGATGGGGATATAGGATTGGTTAAGGGTGTTTACCTTATTGGCCTTGTTAAGATACCTTAAGATAAAGGAAGATTAATAAATATTAAAATTGAAGTTAGAGATTACTTGTTATACTCAGAAGGAATCCCAGATGGATTCACTCGATTCCTCGAGGCTTTAGGCCAAATTTTGAGGCGGGACTCAAGCTTTTATTATCTCACATACTCCTAAGGATGTTGATCTCGATGCACTCCTAGTAGGGGAGTGTAGTCTATAGAGAGTGACTTAGGACCCAGATGGTCCCGATGAGTCTAAGTCTCTGGCCAGAGCATTTTCTAACCTATGTGGTTAGATGTCTACATTATTTAGATAGATAGATCTTGGTCCCAAGTGGACATTGACCTAACCCAAAAGGTTAGATGCCTAACTTGGATGGATAGATGAGTCTTTGTCTCATATGGACAATATCCTAACCCATATGGTTAGATTCCTATCGCGGATGGATAGATGCCTATCCCGTATGAATAGAAGTTCCTGAGTATACAACTAATTAAGCAAGACATTAAGGGATTTACTTTAAATAAATAAATAAAAAATAGTGAAATTTTTTGGTTCAAGGAAGTGTGGGTCTTTACATGTGGTATTAGAGCAAAGGTTCAATGATGAGGCCTTGAGCTCACAACAACTTGATTAACATAAGAATATTTTGAGTAAGTTGGATAGCATTGAGATAGAAAATCTACAACAAATTTTTGAATCCAATTTTTATTTTAGGAATTTGAATTTTCCAGGAAATTCTAGATGGCAAGAAGAAGGGTAACCAGAGGCTAGCGTTTCCCAAGAGCAGGAGCAAAGAAATAAAGAAACAGGGGTGGAGGCCATAATAAATTTCCTAACTGAACAAAGGGATAAGATCAACAACTTGGAACAATCCATAGAAGACCTTAGGACAAGACAAAACAATATTGAAAACAGGGGTGAACAAGAAAGGGAGAATCTTGGGAGAAATCAAGGAAATGAAGTAGAAGTAAGAAGGGGGAATGACATAATGGAATTATCAAAGGATCTAAAGAAAATCACTCCACCAAAGTTTGATGGGAAACAAATAGGTGAAGGGGCAGAAAATTGGTTGAATGAAATGGAAAAATACTTTGAGTTAAGGGATTTTAGTGAAACCACTAAGGCTTTATGGGGATCTTATCAACTCATTGGGGAGGCAGCCAGTTGGTGGACCAATGCTAAGGAACAAAATGGATACAATAAGGACACAATCACATGGGAACAATTTTTTCATCTTTTCCGTAAAGGGTGGTTACCAAAGTTATTCTTTGATGTGAAAATGCCATAATTCCACAACATTCGACAAGGGACCCTAACAGTTCAACAATATTGGGATAGGTTTGCAAAATTATTGAAATATGTGCCCTTGTATCAGAAAGATGAAAAGAGCCAAGCAAGGAAATTATTGAAATATGTGCCCTTGTATCAGAAACATAGGGGAAGAGGTTGATATGCATGGACCTGAGAACATGAATGAGGTATTAGAAAAGTCTCTTAAACAAGAATGGAAGGTGCAAGCCCTAGCAGAAGCAAGACAAAAATTTATAAATAAGAGGAAACATGAGTTCAAGGGAAACCCCAATGTTAACAAAAACCTAAGGAATAATGCATCAGAAAGAAGACCACCACCAAATCAGAATCCAAGAAATGGATACAATAATAACAAGGACATTTATAACAAGAATAATCAACCAAATTTTAACAAGGTAACTTATCCACCAAGGAACAATGAAGCAAGGAATAATCCTCCTAGTAACCATGTTAAACGAGGACCACCAGGCAGGTGTTTTATGTGTGGAGGAAATCATTATGCTAGAGATTACCCAAGGATGCAAGGTCAGATCAAAAACAACCAACCCCAACAAGGACCACAACAAAGGATTCATGCAACAATTAGAAATCGAAGGACAAGATTCCAGAATGTTCCCATAGAATCCACAGGTACCCTCTTCAACCAACCAATTTCAATTTTTACTGACACTGGGTTATCTGAATGTTTCATTTCACCAGAATTAGTAAGGAAGTTAACACTAAGAGTTAACCATATGGAATCATCATGGATAGTTCATTATGGGGATAAGACAACTATGGAAGTAACCAAATATTTATCAAAGGCAAGGGTGCAATTTCCTAAATTTGAAACAATGGTAGACCTTTATGTGGCTCCCCTAGGAGTATATGATGTAATTATTGGGATTTGTTGGCTAACACATCACCAAGCTAATGTAGATTGTTACAATAAAGTGGTTGAGTGCTATAGTGATGAGGGAAGAAGGGTTAAAATACAAGGAAATTTTGAACCTATAAATGCAGAAACCATCTTAGCAATGCAATTAAAGAAGGAAAGAAGAAGAGGAGCTCAAATATACTTAGTATGTTTTGATGAGAATGAAGAAGAAAATACTCCAACCTTTGAAAGCTTCCCCTTTTTGCAAAAATATAAGGATGTATTTCCAGAAGAATTACCAGGATTACCCCCAAAAAGAAAATTTGATTTCTCCATTGACATCCTACCAGGGGCTGAACCAGTGTCAAGGGCACCTTATAGAATGAACACTATAGAATTACAGGAACTTAAAATGCAATTGGAAGAACTTTTGGGGAAGGGCTTAATTAGGCCAAGTGTGTCCCCTTGGGGAGCACCAGTCTTGTTTGTTAAGAAGAAGGATGGAACTCTAAGGTTGTGTATTGATTACAGAATGCTAAACAAGGTCGCAATAAAGAATAGGTATCCATTACCTCGAATTGAAGACCCTTTTCAACAAATGAAGGGAGCAACAGTATTCTCCAAGATAGATTTATGATCAGGCTATCATCAATTAAGAATTAAGGAGGAGGATATCTCAAAAACAACCTTTAGAACAAGTTATGGGCATTATGAATTCACGGTTGTACCTTTTGGTGTGACTAATGTCCCAGTTGCTTTCATGAACCTAATGTATAGCGTGTTCCATGATTTCTTGGAAAAAATTGTCTTGGTATTTTTGGATGACATATTAATTTATTCTAGAAATGAAGAACATTTAGCTCACCTACAACTAGTCTTGCAAAGATTGAAGGAACATAAATTATATGGGAAATTGTCAAAATGTGCCTTCTTTGAAAGGAAAATCCATTACCTTGGTCACATTATATCTAAACAAGGAATAGCAGTTGATCCAGAAAAGATTAAGGCAATAGTGGAATGGCCAATTCCTAAAAATGTGTCAGAAGTAAGAAGCTTTATGGGTTTAGCAGGGTATTATTGAAGGTTTGTAGAGGGATTCTCTAAGATTGCAAATCCTATCACATCATTACAAAGGAAGAATAAAAAGTTTATGTGGATAGAACAAAGTGAAGGAGTGCTTATGCAAGATGAAGGACTAGTGGCTTATAAAATCTAGAAATTTGAAAACCCATGAAATAAACTATGCCCCCCATGATTTATAGTTAGCAGTTGTTGTTCATGCCTTACAAAAATGGAGGCACTTTTTGCTTGGGAAGCCCTTTGAGCTAAAAACGGATAATCAAGGACTTAAATATATTTTTCCTCAACCTAACATGAATGGAAGGCAAAGGAGATGGCTAGAATTTCTAAGTGAATATGACTTTGAAATAGAATATATCAAGGGAATGTAAAATAGCGTAGCAGATGCTTTAAGTAGAAGAAGTCACTTGCTAACCATGACTACTTTCAAGACTTCATTCAAGGAGCAAGTAAAGGAAGATCAAAAGCAAGACCCATGGTATGAGCAAGTTAAGCTAATCTTTGAAAATGATCCAACAAATCCTAAGGTTGAAGGGTACACTCTTGATCAAGAAGGGCTATTGAGGTATAATAAAAGAATCTATTTCCCAACCTAAATGGGTTGAAAAATATAGTTCTAATTGAGGCTCACAACACTCCTTATTCAGGACACCCTAGAGTTAATAAACTTTATTTAGATCTAAAAAAAATTATATTTTTGGCAAGGGATGAAAAATGACATTGTTCATTTCGTGGCTAAATGTTTAGAATGTCAAAGGGTAAAGGCAGAAAATAACCATCCAGCAGGTCTATTGTACCCACATGATATACCCCACCATAAATGGCAAGTTATTAGTATGTATTTTATACAGGGGCTACCAATGACACCTTATAGAAATGATGCAATAATGGTGGTAATTGACAAACTCACCAAGGTGGCCCACTTTATACTAGGGAATTTAACTGATGATGCTCCTACCTTAGCAAGATGCTTTGGCAAGGAAGTATTTAGGTTACATGGAATACCTGAGAAGATCATATCAGATAGAGATGCAAGATTCACTTCAAGGTTTTGGACAACTCTCCAGTCAGCCTTGGGTACTCAATTAAATTTTAGCTCAGCATATCATCCTGAAACTGATGGGAAAATAGAAAGGACAAATCAAATTGTAGAGGACTTACTAAGGATGTATTATATGGACCAACAAATGGAATGGGAAGAGTACCTACCACTTGTAGAGTTTTCTTACAACAATACCTTCCAAACTTCTTTGGGAATGGCTCCTTTTGAAGCACTTTAAGGTAGACCCTGTCATACACCCTTGAGTTGGGACAGTCTTGAAGACAGACTAATAATTGGTCCGGATATGTTAAAGGAAATAGAAAGAAAAACTAAGGAAATAAGGCAAATGTTAAAGGAGGCCTCTAATAGACAAAAGAGCTATGCAGATAAAAACAAATCTCTAAGGGAATTTGAAGTAGGAGAAAGAGCTTTCCTAAGGGTTAAACCTCACAAAAGTTCCATAAGATTTGGGAAGAAGACAAAGCTAGCACCTCACTATGTTGGGCCTTTTGAAATCTTGGAAAAGATAAATGCAGTTGCTTACCAATTGGCCTTACCTCCCCAGTTGAGTCAAATCCATGATGTATTCCATGTCTCTCTTCTTAAAAAGTACATAACTAATGAAAAACATATTTTGGATTGGAATGCCTTACAGGTCCAAGAAATAGGGGAAATAATAATAGAGCCATATAGAATCTTGGAGAGGTGCCAGTACTGATTGCACAACAAAGAGATTAATCAATGCAAAGTGCAATGGGATTAGTATGACGAGGGGAATGCTACATGGGAAAATATAGATGAAATGCAACAATTATTTCCTTTCTTGTTTTGAAACTTTTGTTATTGCGTGCATCAGGAGGATGCACAAATTAAGGAGGGGAGGATGTCATGACCCTCTTTATGATAAAACCTTAGACATACTATAATTTTGTGTGGTAATATTATGTAAGTGGTTTATACAATTAATTTATGTGTGGAGAAGGTAGAGATTAAATAAAGAACAAAAAAAGAGAATTATTAAATTATTAAATACATAGGAACAAATAAAAGTGAACATTAATAAATAGGTGTTTCATTAACAATTTTAGCACATGGTGTTGGAAAAATTTTTAAAAAAGAAAAACAAGGAATAAAATAATTTTGAATAAAAAAATAAAAATAAAAATTAAGTAATTAGGTAACAAGTGTTATCATCCTATCCTAAGCATTATTGATTAGAATAACCTATTATTAATAAAATTAACCACTTTCATAAGTCATATTAATTAATATAATACATCATTTAATCTAATTAATCATGATTAGGGAGATATCACTATCCTTCATAATCCATTAATTAGTTAATCCTAAATTAATTGATTAATTAATATTCATTATCATTTTTTCCAAATTTAAAAATTCATTCTAATCTTACTCACATGTAACTTGCATGATCAAGTCACTATCACCTTACAACTCATCGCCACTCACCCTTGTGTGGGAGTTCACACCATGCATGTGACCTTTCCTCTTTTAGCCATTTGGCTTCCCCATTTGTGCTCACACATCTGTGAGCACACATGATCAAACCACCCTCCCTTACATGTCATAGACATGTCATTATCAAGCCACCCTCTCTTTTATATGTCATAGGCATGTCAACATCCAATCTACCCAAGCTGTGCTCACAAATCAAAATTTGTATTTTAAAATTAGAATTCTCTTTGATATAGTTATTTGGGCTTGTTCTATTGACCTTAGGGTAAAAATGAACCCCCAAGGTAAGTACCTATGGGGTGGAAGCTTATTGAAAACATAATATGGCCTTTTGAGCAAAGTATGAACTCCTAAAAAGTCACTTAAAGAGGAGTGACAAGTTTTATGGTCTTGGGAAAGGTGTGGGAAATTGTCATATCCACCTCTCCCAAAGTGTACTCACACGTGTGAGCACCCTTGGCTGCACTTCCCATGCTATGTGAGCCTATTTTTAAAGCCTTCTTCTTGTGACACTTGTCACAAAATGAGGCTATCAATCCAAACCCCACCTTCTTAAACAATCCTAGCCATTGAATCAATCTCCAATCTTGGCCCTCCATTTACCTCCCCTTAAGTCTATAAATTGAGGCAATTTCTTCTCTCATCAACAACACATGAAGAGTATCTTATGCTATCACATTGAAGACAGATAGGATTGAAGGAAGGAGAATCAAGTTGAAGAAGGCACAAAGAGAGGATTTGGAAGAAGATTGTTGCAACTCCATCAACATCCAGGTTTTTTCTTTATTTTGATTTCTTTTTAGAATAACTAATCAAATCTAGAAAATTTGCTAGGATCAAACTATTAATCTCTTTCCTATCTTTGTTTGTGATATATATATATATATATATATATAAATTAGAATCAATATATTATTATTCTTACCATTCGTTGTTTCTCTAAACTAAATCTAGGATAAAAATTAATTTTATTTTTATCTTTAAATCAATAAGTTCATTCTCATCTATTTTTATTTATAAAGAAATATTATTTCTTTAAATTAAATTATTGTTTTATTATTGTTAAAATAAAATATATCTAAATACATATGCTTTATAATATAGATTTTTATATTAAAATTCTTAAAAAAAAATTATTATTCCTTTGATTTAGCTAAGTCATAAATAAAATAGTTTTTTTTTTTAGTATAAATAAATTGAAAGAATTTTCAAAGGGTTATCAATTAGATAGATTAAAGAATAAATTATTTGCTCTAATTAACAATCAAAAGATGGGCTCATATAGTAAATGAATTCAAGTTATTCCATGAACTTCTTAACTTTAATAACGTTACCCTAAATTAGTAAGACAACAAATTAACTAACATCTATGATAGATGAAGATTTGGTCCAAACCCTGGTTCTATGAGATAGTATTTTATTTTATTTTAAAAATGGAAATGATTACTAGCTCTTGTTGAATATAACAAATGAACTTAGAATATACTTCTCTTCTTCATAAAATGATGATAAACTATGAGTATTGATGCAGGAGCATCCAGTGGTGTGAGGGCAATCTTGCATCACCCAAAAGATGATTTCCATTTTTGTTCCTGTTGTTTTCTTTTTGTAGATGTTTTTGTATTTCTGGATACCCTTTTCATCATATAAGAGTTTCCAACTTTCAGAACAGTTTTTCTGCTTTTTCTGCTCAACTGCTATTTTTAGCAGGTTTGCATTTGAAGTCGTGGGAAGACAGAAATTTATGGGAAGGTTCATGATGGAAAAATACACAGTCTGGTGAAAGAATCAGGTCAAGATCATTCATGACTTGAAAGTTATTCAAGTTCCAATTTCTGCTTTTTGCCCTGAAAAACCTTCCAAGCTCAGTTTGAGGCACCAAACGATCCCGGATGGGCCTGAAAATTTGCGGAAACGCCAAAGTAGTCTGCCAAAGGCCTACTTTGTAAAAAATTGTCTTTTCGAGAGCTTTCCGAAAAGGTATTATCATTGAAGATCCGACGGTCAGATTAAAAGTTATGGCTACCGGAAGTTGGTGCATATTTTAGAAATGTGCTAATTTTCAACTGTGAGTTTAAACTTGAATTTCAAATTGTAATTTTGGTGCCAAACCATCAAAAATATTATCTCGAAGGTTGTTTTTGGTTCCAAACTGAAATGGGTCTATTTAAGGGCTTATTTCTAATTTTTGGGTAACTTTTTGGGAAAAGAAGTTCGCATGCTGTGAAAGGGGATCTGGGTAATTTTCTGTAAGTTAGTAATTTGCATGTAATACAGAGCTTGGGGATTTGAGATCCTCTGCATGTAAGAAGTTCAATATTTATGAATAAAATATTATTCTCTGTTTTGTGAGTGTATTTACGTGTCGGGTTTGCTCCCTCGTCGGGGTGGTATCAGGCGGGTTTTCTTGGCGTGTGAACAGATCGCCGATCGTGAGGCAGTTTGCACCAGGACCGTGGTTGTGGGTTCAAGATCTTCAAGATGCCTCCAAGAGTGATGCCTGGTAGGCGTGGTGGTGCCAGAGGTGGCCGAGGTGGTAGAAATGCTGATGGAAGAGATCCATTGGCAGCCGAGGGTTTCAGAGCCCTCCAGAGACAAATTGATGCGTTGCAAGAACAGATGAGAAGAGGGTTAAACCCGGGAAGGAGAGGAGAAAGTGAGGATGAAGAAGAGGTGGAAGATTCAGATGTAGAAGAGGAAGAAGAATTGATCGATCAAGATCAGATGCGGTTGATAAGGGCCATTTTAAAGATCGGAAAAAGACCCAGAATTGAAGTCCCCTGTTATTCCTAAGTCCGAACCCGAGGAGCTCGGGATCGATCGATCAACGAGCTAGAAAAATATTTCGAGTATGAAGAAGTAGAGGACCCAGATCGGGTTAAGTTTGCAAAGACAAAGCTGAAGGGCCATGCCAATATATGGTGGAAAGAGGTCCAGTTGGAGAGAAATCGAAGAGGAAAGGGAAAGATCAGCAGTTGGGATCGCGATGGTGAAAACCCAAAGAAGGGCTCATACCAAGAGATCATGAATTAGATCCGGCCAAGAAATTGCAAGGGTTGAAGCAAGGAAGTAGATCTGTGAAAGAATACATAGAAGATTTTCACAATATGATCATCAGAACGGGCCATGCAGAGGCCAACAAAGAGAAGGTAGCCCGTTATCTTAATGGGTTACGACCGAGCATTCAAGAGGAGCTAAGCCTAGTCAGAATGACTACCATTGAGGATGCATACCAGTTTTCTCTGAAAGTTGAGGAGAAGCTCAACAAAAGATTTGACAGCAAGCAAAAAGGCCGCGGAGGTCAAAGCGGAAGGGGTAGTGGAAGATCTTTTGGGAGCCGAAATGAGGATGAAAGGAAAAATGAAGATGTGGGTACCAGTCGAGGTTAGAGGAATGATAACTTCTACCACCCTCGTGATCAAAATAGTGGTGATCAAAGGGATAGAGGATGAGGAAGATCTGGCTAGGACCCGGAAGAGGTGGCTTCAGAGGAACTTGTTTCCATTGTGGTGACGAAGGGCATCGGGCCTATGAATGTCCACAACACCAAGGAAGGACAGACAGAAGGCCAGAAAGTCATGGAAGGGTTGCACATGCAGATGAGGAGGCACAGTCTGAGCATT
>VDFB02137365.1:20460551-20645291 GCA_007258455.2 Sequoia sempervirens | reverse complement strand
AAGGGAAGCCAGTATGTGACCGAGAGTTCAGAGGGAGAACTTTGGTAAAAGGAGAAGCATAGTGGAGGAATGGCGGAGACATTTTGGTTGGGATAAGACCATTTCCATTATCAGTG
The DNA here is from genome assembly GCA_007258455.2 of Sequoia sempervirens. Lineage (NCBI taxonomy): Eukaryota > Viridiplantae > Streptophyta > Pinopsida > Cupressales > Cupressaceae > Sequoia > Sequoia sempervirens. The sequence goes on along the minus strand of VDFB02137365.1, from coordinate 20,645,175 downwards.
AGCATTATTATTGGCCTCAGTTATCACAAGATGTGAAGAAATTTGTGCAGAGTTGCGGGGTATGTCAGATGGCTAAAGGAGTGAGCCAGAATATTGGGTTGTATCAGCCCTTACCTGTACCAGGGAGGCCGTGGGAGGATATAAGTATGGACTTTGTTCTTGGTTTGCCAAGGACACAGAGAGGGAATGATTCAGTATTTGTGGTAGTTGATAGGTTTTCGAAGATGGCACATTTCATCCCATGCCAGAAGACCCATGATGCAGTCCACATTGCTGACTTGTTCTTCAGAGAAGTGGTGAGACTACATGGTCTGCCAAAAAGTATAGTCTCGGATCGTGATACCAAGTTCGTGGGATACTTTTGGAGGACCTTGTGGAAAAAGTTGAAGACAGAGTTGAAGTTCAGTTCTGCACACCATCCACAAACTGATGGGCAGACTGAGGTTGTGAATAGAAGTCTAGGTAACCTACTGAGATGCTTGGTAGGAGATAAACCTAAGGGATGGGACTTGATCTTACCTCAGGCAGAATTTTCTTACAACAATTCTGTCAATAGAAGTACTGGTAGATCACCGTTCCAAATTGTGTATGGGGGTAGTCCTAGGACCGCTCAGTGAGGAAGATGGACCAAGAGAAAGACTAGTCTTGAAGCGAAGAATTTTCTGAGCACATCAAGAATATACATGAAAGGAATGTCGAGAGAACATATCAACAAGATGAATATACAATATAAGGCTAAGGTAGATCCCGAAGGAGGTATAAGGTTTGATTGGTGATGAAGTGATGTCAATTGAGGGAAAGAAAGGTTTCCGATTAGGGAACCTATAACAAGCGAAGATGAAGAAGTTTGGTCCCCTATAAAATTGTGAAGAGGCATGGTCGGGGAATGCATATGAGGTAGAGTTGCCAGATGGATTCAACATTTCCCCTGTGTTCAATATTTCAGATTTGACAGAGTATCATGAAGGTGGCGTAGAGGAAACACCAACAATGGAACAGTTTGGCATTCCAGCACCTACTTCAGAGAAGGAGGAGATTGAAGAAATCCTAGATAGCCATGTGGGAAGGAGTACCAGAAACAGGCAGTATGAAGAGTATCTGGTAAAATGGAAAGGAAGGCCTATGGAAGATTCTTCTTGGTTGTCTAAGGTAGAGGTTGACCGTTTGGGTTTTCCTCAACCATCTGAGACGTGACGGGGTCACTTCTCAAATTACCTGGGTGTCTGATGCAGGAGCATCCAGTGGTGTGAGGGCAATCTTGCATCACCCAAAAGATGATTTCCATTTTGTTCACGTAGTTTTCTTTTTGTAGATGTTTTGTATTTACTGGATGCCCTTTTAGGTCATATAAGATTTTCCAACTTTCAAAACAGTTTTTCTGCTTTTTTTCGTCAATCACATTTTAAGGGTTTGCATTTGAAGTCGTGGGAAGAGAAATTTATGGGAAGGTTCAGGATGGAAAATACACCGGTGAAAGAATCAGGTCAATATCATTCACGACTTGAAAGTTATTCAAGTTCCAATTTCTACTTTTTGACCTGAAAAACCTTCCGAGCTCAGTTTGAGGCACCAAACGATCCCGGATGGGCCTGAAAATTTGCGGAAACACCAAAGTAGTCCACCGAAGGCCTACTTGGCAGAAAATCGTCTTTTCGAGAGCTTTCTGAAAAGGTATTATCATTGAAGATCCGACGGTCGGATTAAAAGTTATGGCTACCGGAAGTTGGTGCATATTTTAGAAATGTGCTAATTTTCAACTGTGAGTTTAAACTTGAATTTCAAATTGTAATTTTGGCACCAAACTGTCAAAAATCTTATCTCGAAGGTTGTTTTTGGTTCCAAACCGAAATGGGTCTATTTAGGGGCTTATTTCTAATTTTTGGGTAACTTTTTGGGAAAAGAAGTTCACATGCTGTGAAAGGGGATCTGGGTAATTTTCTGTATGTTAGTAATTTGCATGTAATACAGAGCTTGGGGATTTGAGATCCTCTGCATGTAAGAAGTTCAATATTTATGAATAAAATATTATTCTCTATTTTGTGAGTGTATTTCTGTGTGTCGGGTTTGCTCCCTCGTCAAGTATGGTTATAGAAGATTTTAAAGTAAAGGAATGATAACTTTGATATCTTATGACAACACTATAGCTTTATGACAATAATAATAATTCTATGATAACAATTATGACTATTAGACATGAAATTTTAAGTTTATAGTTATGTTTCATTAAATGATAGATTCATTGTTTTGCAAAATGGTAAGTAGTAAAATTGAATTCATGCAAATGAAATACAAACTAACTTAAGGAATTAATAATATCTCTTTAATAAAAGTGCTTTCTTATTATGCCATAAACTTAACTCTTAGATTTATTGTTATTCTTAAAATAAACTTTCTCTCCATGTAATAAATTTATCTTCTTAAGATTCAAGGCTTATAGCACAAACATCATAGTTATGATTAAATAAATTTAATTCTTCAACATCATGGTTATTCTTTAAATATGCAAGTAGATTCAATTCTTTTTAAAATAAGGTTGATTCATTTAATTACAACAAGGTCATTGTGAATATGTAATCATTAGAATGTTATCAAGAATAAACTTATGCAAATTAATGCAAACCTATTTTAGATAGATCATCAATCTTGAGGCATTAGTGATATAACTTATACAATTAAAATAAAGGCTCTTATAAAGACATTGTATTGATTTATCTATCTAAGATATTAGTGAAATAACTTATGCAATTAAAGTCCAGTCTTCTTTAGTCATGCAATTCAATCAAAATTAATAAACCTTTTTCTTGAAACAATAGATTATGCCATTGTATTGGAAATTATTTATGCTATCTTAGATGGATATTTATCTCGAAAATATTATGCAATTTAAATCAAAAACTACTTACTCTATGACAGATTATGCAAATAGATTTAGGAAATACTAACATTGCAAAATAATTAAATTCATACCATCTATGAATTAGATCACCCATCTTGAAGAATTTAACTTTATGTTTAAATATTAATATTTCATAAATGGATTTGACTATTCAATTCATTGTTACAAAAAATTTACTTTCATAGGATGTAAGTAGATGTAATACTTCTTTCTAGCAAATATACTTGAATATATAGTTTTTTTATTTAGTAAGTCCATTTCATTTTACTTCCTTAGCAAGAAGGTATAAAGCTTTTATATTCCATTTGGTTTATGTGCACAAGATACTTTTCTTATTATTGATAATGCATTTAATTTTATTCTTAGAGAGAAAAATTAAATAAGAGGAGGAAAACATAAAAACCAACAACGTTCGGTATAAATGGTGCCTCTGACTCATGTTTACGGGTACTGACATCACGCTTGAGTTACTGCACTTATAGCCTAATAAAGCTGCAACAACGACATTTATGGCATCATCCCTATAAATCGCCGAGGAGTAATAAGGATCATTTTGTAGTTAAAATCCAAGGGGCAGGAAATCCCTCTTGGATCGATAATATAAGAAAAAGATAATACTATAATGGACTTACATCTACTAGTGAAGACCATAGAAAACTCCAATAGGGTTTGGGCATGTGAATTGACTTTTTAATTCTTTTATCTTTTATTTAACAGGCAAGGGTGATGTGTCTTATAGGAATTTAGGACATAGATGAATTAGGAAACAAGCAAAAGATCACCATGAATCTTTATGTTTTATATGCTGCCTTATATGGGTAGTAACTGAAGAGAAATTGTTTGGGGAAATGGCCCTAGAAAGGGTCACGTACCCGCAAAACAGTTTACATCCAACAATAGATTAGAAAATAGAACTACATAATATACGCCTTGATCCCGTGCTGAAATGGTGTATGTAGGTAGTCTAGGGACAGAGTTGTCCCTAGTACGCAGGCGCTCGGGGTGGGGATTTAGGATTGGTTAAGGGTGTTTAACTTATTGGCCTTGTTAAGATACCTTAAGATAAAGGAAGATAAATACATATTAAAATTGAAGTTAGAGATTACTTGTTATACTCAGAAGGAATCCCAGATGGATTCGCTTGATTCGTCGAGGCTTTAGGCCAAATTTTGAGGCAGGACTCAAGCTTTTGTTATCTCACATACTCCTAAGGACATTGACCTCGGTGCACTCCTAGTAGGGGAGTGTAGTCTTTAGAGAGTGACTCAAGACCCAAATGGTCCCGATGAGTCTAAGTCTCTAGCCAGAGCATTTTCTAACCTATGTGGTTAGATGTCTACATTATTTAGATAGATGGATCTTGGTCCCAAGTGGACATTGACCTAACCCAAAAGGTTAGATGCCTATCCTGGATGGATAGATGAGTCTTGGTCCCATATGGACAATATCCTAACCCGTATGGTTACATGCCTATCCCAGATGGATAAATTCCTATCCCATATGGATAGAAGTTCCTGAGTATACAACTAATTGAGCAAGACATTAAGGGATTTACTTTAAATAAATAAATAAAATTAGTGAAATTTTTGGTTCAAGGAAGTGTGGGTCTTTACATGTGGTATCAGAGCAAAGGTTCAATGACTAGGCCTTGAGCTCTCTACAACTTGATTAACATAAGAATATTTTGAGTAAGTTGGATAGTATTAAGATAGAAAATCTACAAAAAAATTTTGAATCCAATTTTGATTTTAGGAATTTGAATTTTCTAGGAAATTCTAGATGGCAAGAAGAAGGGTAACCCGAGCTAGCGTTTCCCAAGAGCAGGAGCAAAGAAATAAAGAAACAGGGGTGGAGGCCATAATAAATTTGCTAACTGAACAAAGGGATAAGATCAACAACTTGGAACAATCGATAGAAGACCTTAGGACAAGGCAAAACAATATTGAAAACAGGGGTGAACAAGAAAGGGAGAATCTTGGGAGCAATCAAGGAAATGAAGTAGAAGTAAGAAGGGGGAATGACATAATGGAATTATCAAAGGATCTAAAGAAAATCACTCCACCAAAGTTTGATGGGAAACAAATAGGTGAAGGGGCAGAAAATTGGTTGAATGAAATGGAAAAATACTTTGAGTTAAGGGATTTTAGTGAAACCACTAAGGCTTTATGGGGATCTTATCAACTCATTGGGGAGGCAGCTAGTTGGTGGACCAATGCAAGGAACAAAATGGATATAATAAGGACACAATCACATGGGAACAATTTGTTCATATTTTTCGTAAAGGGTGTTTACCAAAGTTATTCTTTGATGAGAAAATGCCAGAATTCCACAGCCTTCGACAAGGGACCCTAACAGTTCAACAATATTGGGATAGGTTTGCAAAATTATTGATATATGTGCCATCGTATCAGAAAGATGAAAAGAGCCAAGCAAGGAAATTCATATTGGGACTAAATACAAACATAGGGGCAGAGGTTGATATGCATGGACCTGAGAACATGAATGAGGTATTAGAAAAGTCTCTTAAACAAGAAAGGAAGGTGCAAGCCCTAGCAGTAGCAAGACAAAACTTTAACAATAAGAGGAAACATGAGTTCAAGGGAAACCCCAATGTTAACAAAAACCTAAGGAATAATGCATCGAAAAGAAGACCACCACGAAATCAGAATCCGAGAAATGGATACAATAATAACAAGGACAATTATAACAAGAATAATCAACCAAATTTTAACAAGGCAACTTATCCACCAAGGAACAATGAAGCAAGGAATAATCCTCCTAGGAACCAAGTTAAACGAGGACCACCAAGTGGGTGTTTTATGTGTTGAGGAAATCATTATGCTAGAGATTGCCCAAGGATGCAAGGTCAAATCAGAAACAACCAACCCCAACAAGGACCACAACAAAGGATTCATGCAGCAATTAGAAATCAAAGGACAAGATTCCAGAATGTTCCCGTAGAAACCACAAGTACCCTCTTCAACCAATCAATTTCAATTCTTGATGACACTGGGTAATCTGAATGTTTCATTTCACTAGAATTAGTAAGGAAGTTAACACCAAGAGTTAACCATATGGAATCATCATGGACAGTTCAGTATGGGGATAAGGCAACTAGGGAAGTAACCAAATATTTATCAAAGGCAAGGGTGCAATTTCTTGAATTTGAAACAATGGTAGACCTTTATGTGGCCCCCCTAGGAGTATATGATGTAATTATTGGGATGTGTTGGCTAACACATCACCAAGCTAATGTATATTTTTACAATAAAGTGTTTGAGTGCTACAATGATGAGGGAAGAAGGGTCAAAATAAAAGGAAAATTTGAACCTATAAATGCAGAAACCATCTCAACAATGCAATTAAAGAAGGAAAGAAGAAGAGGAGCTCAAATATACTTAGTATGTTTTTATGAGAATGAAGAAGAAAATACTCCAACCTTTGAAAACTTCCCATTTTTGCAAAAATATAAGGATGTATTTCCAGAAGAATTACTAGGATTACCCCTAAAAAGAAAATTTGATTTCTCCATTGACATCTTACCAGGGGCTGAACCAATGTGAAGGGCACCTTACAGAATGAACACTATAGAATTACAGGAAATTAAAATGCAATTGGAAGAAATTTTGGGGAAGGGCTTAATTAGGCCAAGTGTGTCCCCTTGGGGAGCACCAGTCTTGTTTGTTAAGAAGGATGGAACTCTAAGGTTGTGTATTGATTATAGAATGCTGAACAAGGTCACAATAAAGAATAGGTATCCATTAACTCGAATTGAAGACCTTTTTCAACAAATGAAGGGAGCATTATGAATTCACGGTTATACCTTTTGGTGTGACTAATGTCCTAGCTGCTTTCATGAACCTAATGTATAGCGTGTTCCATGATTTCTTGGAAAAATTTGTCTTGGTGTTTTTGGATGACATATTAATTTATTCTAGAAATGAAGAAGAACATTTAGCTCACCTACAACTAGTCTTGCAAAGATTGAAGGAACATAAATTATATGGGAAATTGTCAAAATGTGCCTTCTTTGAAAGGAAAATCCATTACCTTGGTCACATTATACCTAAAGAAGGAATAACAATTGATCTAGAAAAGATTAAGGTAATAGTGGAATGGCCAATTCCTAAAAATGTGTCAGAAGTAAGAAGCTTTATGGGTTTAGCGGGGTATTATTGAAGGTTTGTAGAGGGATTCTCTAAGATTGAAAATCCTATCACATCATTACAAAGGAAGAATAAAAAGTTTATGTGGACAGAACAAAGTGATAAAGAATTTCAAATTTTAAAGGAAAAGTTAACTGCAACACCTATCTTAAGGGTTCTAGATCCAAATGGACATTTCATAGTGGTAACACGTGAATCTATCGAAGGATTAGGGGGAGTGCTTATGCAAGATGAAGGAGAAGTGGCTTATGAATCTAGAAAGTTGAAAACCAATGAAGTAAACTATGCCCCCCATGATTTAGAGTTAGCAGTTGTTGTTCATACCTTACAAAAATGAAGGCACTTTTTGGTTGGGAAGCCCTTTGAGGTAAAAATGGATAATCAAGGACTTAAATATATTTTTACTTAACGTCACTTGAATGGAAGGCAAAGGAGATGGCTAGAATTTCTATGTGAATATGACTTTGAAATAGAATATATTAAGGGAAAGGAAAATAGGGTAGCCGATGCTTTAAGTAGAAAAAGACACTTGCTAACCATGACTACTTTCAAGACTTCATTCAAGGAGCAAGTAAAGGAAGAGCAAAAACAAGACCCATGGTATGAGAAAGTTAAGCTAATCTTTGAAAATGATCCAACAAATCCTAAGGTTGAAGGGTACACTCTTGATAAAGAAGGGCTATTGAGGTATAATAAAAGAATCTATGTTCCCAACCTAAATGGGTTGAAAAATATAGTTCTAATTAAGGCTCACAACACTCCTTATTCAGGACACCCTGGAGTTAATAAACTTTATTTAGATCTAAAGAAATTGTATTTTTGGCAAGGGATGAAAATGACATTGTTCATTTCGTGGCTAAATGTTTAGAATGTCAAAGGGTAAAAGTAGAACATAACCATCCAGCAGGTCTATTGTACCCACATGATATACCCCACCATAAATTGCAAGTTATTAGCATGTATTTTATATTGGGGCTACCAATGACACCTTATAGACATGATGCAATAATGGTGGTAATTGACAAACTCACCAAGGTGGCCCACTTTATACCAGGGAATTTAACTGATGATGCTCCTACCTTAGCAAGATGCTTTGTGAAGGAAGTATTTAGGTTACATGGAATACCTGAGAAGATCATATCATATAGAGATGCAAGATTCACTTCAAGGTTTTGGACAACTCTCCAGTCAGCCTTGGGTACTCAATTAAATTTTAGCTCAGCATATCATACTGAAACTGATGGGAAAATAGAAAGGACAAATCAAATTGTAGAGGACTTACTAAGGATGTATTGTATGGACCAACAAAGGAAATGGAAAGAGCACCTACTGCTTGTAGAGTTTGCTTACAACAATACCTTCCAAACTTCTTTGGGAATGGGTCCTTTTGAAGCACTTTATGGTAGACCCTATCGTACACCCTTGAGTTGGGACAGTCTTCAAGACAGAATAATAATTGGTCCAGACATGTTAAAGGAAATAGAAAGAAAAAGTAAGGAAATAAGGCAAAGGTTAAAGGAGGCCTTTGATAGAAAAAAGAGCTATGCAGATAAAAATAGATCTCTAAGGGAATTTGAAGTAGGAGAAAGAACTTTCCTAAGGGTTAAACCTCACAAAAGTTCCATAAGATTTGGGAAGAAGATAAAGCTAGCACCTCACTATGTTGGGCCTTTTGAAATATTGGAAAAGATAAATGCAGTTGCTTACCGATTGGCCTTACCTCCCCAGCTGAGTCAAATCCATGATGTATTCCATGTCTCTTTTCTTAAAAAGTACATACTTGATGAAAAAAATATTTTGGATTGGAATGTCCTACAAGTCCAAGAAACAGGGGAAATAATGATAGATCCATACAGAATCTTGGAGAGGTGCTAGTACCGATTGCACAACAAAGAGATTAATCAATGCAAAGTACAATGGGATCAGTATGACGAGGGAAATGCTACATGGGAAGATATAGATGAAATGCAACAATTATTTCCTTTCTTGTTTTGAAACTTTTGTTATTGCGTGCATCGAGACGATGCACAAATTAAGGAGGGGAGGATGTCATGACCCTCTTTATGTTAAAACTTTAGACATACTATAATTTTGTCTGGTAATATTATGTAAGTGGTTTATACAATTAATTTATGTGTGGAGAAGGTAGAGATTAAATAAAGAACAAAAAAAGAGAATTATTAAATTATTAAATACATAGGAACAAATAAAAGTTAACATTAATAAATAGGTGTTTCATTAACAATTTTAGCACATGGTGTTGGAAAAAATTATAAAATAAAAAACAAAGAATAAAATAATTTTGAATAAAATAAAAATAAAAAAAATTAAGTAATTAGGTAACAAGTGTTATCATCATATCCTAAGCATTATTGATTAGAATAACCTATTATTAATAAAATTATCCACTTTCATAAGTCATACTAATTAATATAATACATCATTTAATCTAATTAATCATGATTAGGGAGATGTCACTTTCCTTATAATCCATTAATTAGTTAATCCTAAATTAATTGATTAATTAATCTTCATTATCATTTTTTTCAAATTTAAAAATTTATTCTAATCTTACTCACATGTAACTTGCATGCTCAAGTCACTATCACCTTACAACTCATCACTCTCACCCTTGTGTGGGATTTCAGACCATGCATGTGACCTTTCCTCTTTTATCCATTTGGCTTCCCCATGTGTGCTCACACATGGTCAAACCACCCTCCCTTACATGTCATAGACATGTCATTATCAAGCCACCCTCTCTTCTATATGTCATAGGCATGTCAACATCCCATCCACCCAAGGTGTTCTCACAAATCAAATTTTGTATTTTAAAATTAGAATTCTCTTTCATATAGTTATTTGGGCTTGTTCTATTGACCTTAGGGTAAAAATGAACCCCTAGGGTAAGTACCTATGGGGTGAAAGCTTATTGAAAACATAATATGGCCTTTTGGGAAAAGTATGAACCCCTATAAAGTCACTTAAAGAGGAGTGACGAGTTTTATGGTCTTGGGAAAAGTGTGGGGACCTGTCATATCCACCTCTCCCAAAGTGTGCTCACACATGTGTGAGCACCCTTGGCTCCACTTCCTATGCTATGTGGGCCTATTTTTAAAGCCTTCTTTTTGTGACACTTTTCACAAAGTGAGGCTATCAATCCAAACTCCACCTTCTCAAACAATCCTATCCATTGAATCAATCTCCAATCTTGGCCCTCCATTTACCTCCCCTTAAGTCTATAAATTGAGGCAATTTCTTCTCTCATCAACAACACATGAAGAGTATCTTATGCTATCATATTGAAGACAGATAGGATTGAAGGAAGGAGAATCAAGTTGAAGAAGGCACAAAGAGAGGATTTGGAAGAAGATTGTTGCAACTCCATCAACATCCAGGTTTTTTCTTTATTTTGATTTCTTTTTAGAATAACTAATCAAATCTAGAAAATTTGCTAGGATCAAACTATTACTTTCTTTCCTATCTTTGTTTGTGAATATATATATATATATATATTAGAATCAATCTATTATTGTTCTTACCATTCATTGTTTTTCTAAACTAAATCTAGGATAAAAATTAATTTTAGTTTTTATCTTTAAATCAATAAGTTCATTCTCATCTATTTTTATTTATAAAGAAATATTATTTCTTTAAATTAAATTATTGTTTTATTATTGTTAAAATAAAATATATCTAAATACATATGTTTTATAATATGAGTTTTTATATTAAAATTCTTAAAAAAAAATAATTATTCCTTTGATTTAGCTAAATCATAAATAAAATAGTTTTATTTTTAGTATAAATAAATTGAAAGAATTTTCAAAGGTGTATCAATTTGATATATTAAAGAATAAATTATTTGATCTAATTAACAATCAAAGGATGGGCTCATACACTAAATGAATTCAAGTTATTCCATGAACTTCTTAACTTTAATAATGTTACCCTAAATTAGTAAGACAACAAATTAACTAACATCTATGATTGATGAAGATTTGGTCCAAACCACAGTTCTATGAGATAGTATTTAATTTTCTTTAAAAAATGGAAATGATTACTAGCTATTGTTGAATATAACAAATGAACTTAGAATATATTTTTCTTCTTCATAAAATGATGATAAACTATGAGTATGGTTATAAAAGATTTTAAAATAAAGGAATGACAACTTTTATATCTTATGACAACACTATAGTTTTATGACAATAATAACAATTCTATGATAACAATTATGACTATTAGACATTAAATTTTAAATTTAAATTTATGTTTCATTAAATGAGAGATTCATTGTTTTACCAAATGGTAAGTAGTAAAATTGAATTCATGCAAACAAAATACAAACTAACTTAAGGAATTAATAATATCTCTTTAGTAAAAGTGTTTTCTTATTATGCCATAAACTTAACTCTTAGATTTATTGTTATTCTTCAAATAAAATTTCTCTCCATGTAATAAATTTATCTTCTTAAGATTCAAGGCTTATAGCACAAACATCATAGTTATGATTAAATAAATTTAATTCTTCAACATCATGGTTATTCTTTAAATATGCAAGTAGATTCAATTCTTTTTAAAACAAGGTTGATTCATTTAATTACAACAAGGTCATAGTGAAAATGTAATCATTAGAATGTTATCAAGAATAAACTTATGCAAATTAATGTAAACCTATTTTAGATAGATCATCAATCTTGAGGCATTAGTAATATAACTTATACAATTAAAATAAAGGCTCTGATAAAGACATTGTATTGATTTATCTATCTAAGATATTAGTGAAATAACTTATGCAATTAAAGTCCAATCTTCTTTAGTCATGTAATTCAATCAAAATTAATAAACCTTTATCTTGAAACAATAGATTATGCCATTCAATTGGAAATTTTTTATGCTATATTAGATGGATATTTATCTCGAAAATATTATGCAATTTAAATCAAAAACTACTTACTCTATGACAGATTATGCAAATAGATTTAGGAAATACTAACATTGCAAAATAATTAGATTCATACCATCTATGAATTAGATCACCCATCTTGAAGAATTTAACTTTATGTTTAAATATTTTTATTTCATAAATGGATTTGACTATTCAATTCATTGTTAGAAAAAAATTACTTTCATAGGATGTAAGTAGATGTAATACTTCTTTCTAGCAAATATACTTGAATAGATAGTTTTTTATTTAGTAAGTTCATTTAATTTTACTTCCTTAGCAAGAAAGTATAAAGCTTTTATATTCCATTTGGTTTATGTGCACAAGCTACTTTTCTTATTATTGATAATGTATTTAATTTCTTCTTATATAGAAAAATTAAATAAGAGGAGGAAAATATAAAAACCAGCAGTGTTCGGTATTAATGGTGCCTTTGACTCACGTTTACGAGTAATGTCGTCGTGCTTGAGTTATTGCACTTACAACCTAATAAAGCTACAACAACGGCGTCTGTGGCATCGTCCCTATAAATCGCCAGGGAGTAATAAGGATCATTTTGGAGTTAAAATCCATGGGGCAGAAAATCCTTCTTGGGTCGATAATATAAAAAAAAATACTATAATGGACTTACATCCGCTAGTGAAGACCATAGAAAACTCTAATAGGGTTTGGGCATGTGAATTTACTTTTTAATTCTTTTATCTTTTATTTAACGAGCAAGGGTGATGTTTCTTATAGGAATTTAGGACATAGATGAATTAGGAAACAAGCAAAAGATCACCATGAATCTTTATGCTTTATATGCTGCCTTATGTGGGTAGTAACTAAAGAGAAATTGTTTGGGGTAATGGCCCTAGAAATGGTCACGTACCCAAAAAATAGTTTACATCCAACAATAGATTAGAAAAGAAAACTACATATTATATGCCTTGATCCTGTGCTAAAACGGTGTATGTAGGTACTCTAGGGATGAAGTTGTCCCTAGTATGCAGGCGCTCGGGGTGGGGATTTAGGATTGGTTAAGGGTGTTTACCTTATTGGCCTTGTTAAGATACCTTAAGATAAAGGAAGATAAATGAATATTAAAATTGAAGTTAGAGATTACTTGTTATACTTAGAAGGAATCTCGAATGGATTCGCTTGATTCCTTGAGGCTTTAGGCCAAATTCCAAGGCAGGACTCAAGCTTTTGTTATCTCACATACTCCTAAGGACGTTGACCTCGGTGCACTCCTAGTAAGGGAGTGTAGTCTTTAGAGAGTGACTCAGAACCCGGATGGTCCTGATGAGTCTAAGTCTCTGGCCAGAGCATTCTCTAACCCATGTGGTTAGATGTCTACATTATTTAGATAGATAGATCTTGGTCCCAAGTGGACATTGACCTAACCCGAAAGGTTAGATGCCTATCTAGGATGGATAGATGAGTCTTGGTCCCGTATGGACAATATCCTAACCCATATGGTTAGATGCCTATCCTGGATGGATAGATGACTATCTCGTATGGATAGAAGTTCCTGAGTATACAACTAATTGAGCAAGACATTAAGGAATTTACTTTAAATAAAAAAAAATTAGTGAAATTTTTGGTTCAAGGAAGTGTGGGTCTTTACAGGTAAAGAAGAAAACCATTCCAAGGCAATATCTTTTAAAGTCCTTAGGAACAAGTTTGCTAACAGTTTATAATGAAGGAAAAAATCACTACATAAAGTAGTGTAAGCATTAACATGGTTAGAAGGATCTCCCTTACCTCCATATTTTTCAAATCTAGGTATCTCTACTCCTTTTTGCATCGGTGTTCGCAATATTTCCAAAGACAATGGGCTACTTCGAAAATAATATGTGGGTGGGCGATTTTGATTTTGGTTTATGGTGGAGATTTTCTTTTGCATGGAGGAAGTGGTTTGGAAAAGTTGTGTTATGAGAGGGTCATTATAAGTGGTATGGGATGAAATTGAAAGTGGCAATGGGGTGTATCTAGTGGTAGGGAAAGTGAATGGAATGCTTATAGATGGTACCGTGGTAGAAGATAGAACATGATATGCCACATAGGAACTAGGGATGCTAGTAGGAATATCAGTGGAAGGAATCACATTACTAACTTGTTGCATTGTTGTTGTGCTTTTAGGAGTGGAATAGGTAGGTATGGAGGCTATCATTGAGGGAGGAGGAATTTGAGTTCCTCCTTTTTTGGAAATATTGTTTGCTAGTGTAGGAGCACTAGATGTTGAAGGAAGATGTTTGCCAAAGATTTGAACTATGTTTTTCACAAGGTCAAGGCCTTCATCACTTTCAAGCATGTGGTGAGTGTTTTCTATGGTAGGAATTCCAATAGCAGAAATGATTTCAAGGCTAACTTGGTGCTGCAGATGTACTAAGTCCTCATGGATTTGAATTATCTTTTTTTGTGGGATATCATCAATTCTATGTTCAACATGCATGCTACCTGAAGGCAAAGAGTTGATAAGGCTATTATCCATTCCTAGTGCACTATTGTCGATACTAGGAGTGGAAGCTCTAGATAACCCAAGATCCATGATGAGTGTGTTATTGTGAGATGCCATGAGTCTCAAACTTCTCACTAAGGTATTAGCAATAGGACACCAAACAATCATGCAAAGGATACTAAATGCGGGGTGAGTGCAAATGCAATGTAAAGTAACAAGAATGAAATGCTTATAAATAAAATTCTGGAAATTAAAACAAAAATGTAGAATCAGCAAACAAAAACTCCAAAAATAAATTGTGGATGACAGAAAATGTAGTGAAAAATATGCAACTAGACTAAGTTGCCCAGGGTGGCAAATGAGTCCAGGAAATGATTTTTTTTTAAATTTCAGAATTTTTAATTTGAATTTTATGCTTTTTATGTTTTCTGATGCAAATGTAATATGGAAATGTAAATTTTTTAATTTTTTTTCAATTAAATTAACAACAATAATGCAAGATAACTGAAATTTTCACTAATGCAAATTTGGAAACCCTAGAATACAAATTAAACAATGCAAAATGCAATGCAATGTTAAAGTAAGATATTCCTAGGATGTAAATGCACTCCAAAGCATAAGTATGATCAAATGTCTAGTTCACCAAAATGTGTATAATGGAAATGGAGTGCACAACTTCCTTACTTCACACTCAAGAACAATTCCTTGAGATTCCAATGCAAAAGAGATTGAAATCTATCAAAGGGGATTTTCCTTAGGATTGTAAATTGATAATGAAGGTTGACTACAAATGCAAAACTGAGAAAATGCAAAGTGTTTGAAAAAACACTATGATATGAAAAATGACCTAGAAATGCAAATAAACTGTAACAAAAGCTTATGAGATTTACATTGTGAACCTGGAAACTAAAAAAGGATGTAAAGGAGCTTTAAAATCATAGAAAATTAACTATTGAAGCCAAATTGGACTCATACGCCAAGTTGGGTGACTTAGTCTAGTTTCGAGAAGATTTTGCTGGAATAGGTTTCAGAGAACTGGGTACTCAGAACTGTAAAATCTCTATTTTGGGCCTGACAATGGAACTCATATGCCACTAATGGAATATCAGTCCACTTGAATATTTCAAGAAATTCAAATGTGTGATCAGTAGCTCCTAGTCTGCACTTCTGCTCTTGATAAGTTTTCAGATCTAAAACTATAGAATTTGACCTGTAGGTGTTCTCCAAGCTTATTTTAGGGTTTTGGAAACTTTAAATGAATTTGAAAACTTGTTGAGAACTTTTCCAATATTTCTCTTTGATAAATCTGCAAACTAGACCTGCAAAACACATGCAAAGAGGGATAAATTGTTGAGGTTTAGCAAATAGGGGTATGCCTTATGAAAACCCCAGTTTGGTAATTAAACCCTTGAAAATAAAAAGAAATGAAATATGGATAGAGAATAATGAATGAATAATATACAATGCTACAACTCACCACACCCTTGAAGTAGAACTCTAAAGACATGCAAGTAATGGGTCCAAAGTGCTTGAATGCTCTTGCAGAAAAAATGCTTGAATGCTAGATCACATGATTGCTTGTTGGATTGATTAGAAAATTAGGAGAGGGTGAAGCGAGTGGAAAACCCTTATATTTATACACAATTATACAATATTTCCTAAAAATACCACATCACAGGCTGACCTTAGATCTTAGAAAATAATAACCCGCCAAAAATTTAAAATTATTTTGATTTTTGTGCTAAAAGGGACTCATTCACCCCTAGTGGTGAATGGGTCTCACTTATGCATTTCAACTAGGTTTCAGAAATAAAATGTATTAAATGATGTTTACTGAGATTATTTTCAAGAATACACTTAAGTAAGCCATGTAAGTGCAAAATGGGGTCAATTAAAGCATAAGAAAGGTATAATTATTGATGAAAAGCCTAGAAAAGTGTGAAATTTTGTTACAACACTTTACAACACTTTGAAATAAGGCTTGGTAAGTGATAAAAATAAGTTATTTAGGTGAAATACAATAACAAGACCCTAAAAAAGTGTGAAAGTGTGTTACAACACTTTACAACATTTATGTAAGGTACCACTTAAATTATTTTAGTTCTGTATGGCCCAAGACCTAATGTGAATGTTTTATCCACATTACAACACTAAACCAAGGCACAATTAAGCCAAAATCACAAAGAGGACCCAAACGCGACAAAAAAAAGTAGAAGGGTTACTTTTTGATGTCCACACTCTTTAAACCAAATATTCACATATTCACAAAGAGAAGAGGCATTCTTCCATTTAGGGTCTTGCATTATTCAAATCCCATGTTAATGTTTCCATTTCCACTATGCCAATGTCAATGATAAAGTTCTAATGGATAGGAAGGGATGATAAAATCGCAAAGTGTTGCAACTCACCACCCCTTAATGGATTGTTTGAAGGATTGAATCCATGCACAACACTTCATGGTATTGGATCTTTCTTGCTTGATTTCTTGAATGATTTGGAGACCCACAAAAGTGTTATCCTTCACAAAAAAATAATAACATGAACAAACATAAACTCACATAGGATTCAACATGATATTTGGATCTTGAATTGCTACAATAAAGCTCTAAAATTCTCCTCTTGACTTGCTATTGATAATAATAATTTATCATAAATTATCCTTGTTGCTAGATAGATTTCAAATGATTCAATAACTAGGTATTAGTAGACATTTCTCTAATTTCCCAAAAATTAAATCCTAATAGCAACATTTGCAACTTGAATTTTGAATGTTAAAATGCAGATAAACACATATCTAAACTCGATCCTTGGTAAAATATGGGGACCCATATTCCCTAGGGAAAAAGGATCCTGAACCTATTTTCTAGGAAATTAAGTGTTAGGGTCAAAATATTAATTGGATGCATTTGTTCAATGCTTGCAATTTCTTAGAAAGTGGCACAATTGGGCTATAGAATATATAATTTAGGAAATTAGGGACCCAATTAAACTGAACAACTTAGGGGGAGAAAAAACTAGTTTGAAATTGTCAAGGGAAATAATTTATGACAATACATTTAGTCCCCACTTTAGAGATAGTATCAATTTATTCTTAGACTCACACTAAAGTAGAAAATCTATGTCATGAGGGGTCCAATTGTCCAAATTTTGAAGAGATGAGAATTCTAAGGATCTACTAAGGTGATCAAGCCCCCATTATCCAAGATCCAATGGAAAAAAAATATAAGCACAAAGGAACACACATATGTATGATATGCAACAAGACAACATACACAAACATACAATGTCAACATGAAATGAAAAAAGGAGGGTATAAGATAGAAAATTGTGTTATGTTAGGATCCACACTAAAGGTATTCATGACTCACACAATATCAAGGTTTGATATTTTCTAGGTGAATCGCAAACTAAAAGGAACATTGGCTAGTGAAGTTTGATATTCACTAGGCGAGCCCCTAGGACAAGGTAGAAAAATGAGAAACACAATAGGTCTAGTGAATTCCACTATTCAAGTTAGGTTTACACCAATTCCAACCATACCATGAGTTATACTCCCTAATAACTCTAATAAGGTGCTACAAAATGATCAAAATGCTATGCTAATGCAACACTAAGTTCAACACCTATGAACAAAGTAAAAAAAAAAATGCTAGTGTCAATGTGAACACATCACTAAGTCCAACACTTGTGAAGAAAGTTAAGAAAATAATGCCAATGTATACCCCCACCTCAAAGAAATTACTAAGCACCATGTTGTGAGAAATTACTTTAAGGTAGAAAAATGATAAATGTAATGCAACAAAATTCAAAAGATACTTTTTGTAAATCCCTATGCCAATGATATGTTTCCAAATGAAGCCACATCATGATAAGGGGTTTCCCCTCTCAAATGTAATGCAACAAATAAAACAGAATGTGAATGTACAAGAGATCCATGGATATGGGATCATTATACATATTTTATATAGTGATGTAATAGAGATCGTAACCAGCATCATTCCACAAATACTTGCGGAAAAACAAACACAATGAAGGAATGTCACATTAAGAGAGAAGAAAAACTTTTGGGTCAACATGGAAGAGACCTAAATATCTCAACACCTTGCATCATCCCCACAAGGAAGGCACACGAAAAAGGTAAAATACAAAGTTTGACATAAAGAAGAATGAAGATACAAATAGAATAATGTCATGACAAGTTCATTTCCTTTGTATCCTTGTGCCAACAAAGCTACAAGGGTCATCCAAAAAAAACTCACAAACACAAAGGCACACCAAGAAACACAACACAAGAGATCACATCACATGCTGCAAGCAAAAAAAATGAACAAATTAAACAAACAAAAAGGAGTACCATGTTCGATGTTGTTGTGTTGCTAATATATGGTTGTCATTGATGTCAAAACTATTGGAATTAATGTCTTAGAAGTTGTATGAGTCAAGGATATTGAGAAAATTGTATTAAAGTAAGTTGTAGGTTGTCACTAGTGAAGTCAAGTTTAGTCAGTTTCCAAGCTTAGTATGTTGATTAACAATGGTTATGGATTAAAGGGTTTATTTTTTAGTATATCTAGTTTATCCAGGTTGAGTTTTAGAGATCCGTGTGAAGATTTGATCATGTTATGAGAAGTTGTGTTCCGACAATCATTTTTTTGCTTTAGTTAGTGTTCCTAAATAAAGATGATGTGATTCTAGTAAGTTTAGTTGTTACAGATGTTTCTCTAGTGATTCATGATGTCTGTGGATGTTTCTAGATCATGCTTTATCTATGTTTCATGTCTACATTGATCGTTGTGCTTGCAATTAGAAATTTTCTCTTGCATGTTCATGTTTTTTATGTTCTTGGCTGACAGGGTGTTGTAGTGTATTGTGGATCTTCAAGGAATAATTATTTGTGGTGGTTCATGATTGAGAATTTTATTTTGGGTCTTCATTATGTTGTGGCCGACATTGATTGATTCACATTGAAAATTATTTATTGTTTTGGGCCAACATGTAGCGATGCAATTTCTTGTTGAGGATATATGTGAGAGATTGTTTTGCCATTTGAAGGCATGAGTATGCAAATTGTGCAAGTCCTATGCGTGAATAATGTTCAGATCTTTCAAAGGAAAGAGTAGAATGCGAAGAAGAGTGAGAAAAGTGTGAAGTGTTCATATGCTTAACCGGAACTGTAATCAACCATTAGCAAATTCTATTTGCTTAGTTCAAATCCTTTGGATGTAATCCAAATCTTTTTGTAAGGCAGTGAGTCTTTCTTTTGTAACTAAGCAGTGAGCTATAGGTAGTGCACTTGAATGCATATGCATTCCCCATTTCATTCTTTATAATTTTAACAAGGTATAATATTGAGGACTGACCCCCACCGTGGTTTTCCCCTAACAGTGTTTCCATGTAAAAAATCTTGGTGTTATGTGTGTTTTTGATGTGTTGTTGATTTATGCTTTCATGATTATTGATCATATATGAGAATTAAGTTTAATAATTTTGATAAGTTTGAAATTCTTTGACAACTGATTCACCCCCCCTCTTAGTTGTCTACCCTTGTGTTTCCAACAATTGGTATTAGAGTAGGTTCCTTGGAAGAAGTTTAACAACTTGAGGTGATCTAGGATGGTGACATACAAGAAGGATAGTTCAAGATTTGATGGAACAAATTATTCTTTGTGGAAGGCTCGAATGGAGTGTCATCTTAGGTGCATTGGTGAACCCTACTGTAAAATTACAAAGAATAGGTATATCATTCCATAGAATGGTCCTTCTACTTCATATGAGATTAAGGAAGTCGAGTACAGTATCAAGGCTAAGGAAGCATTGTTGAGTGCTTTGATGAATTCTGAGATGACAAATGTTATGGATATGATGACTACTTATGATATCTAGAAAGAGTTGGAAAATTTGTATGAAGGTGATGCTAATGTGAAGATTGCTAAGTTGTAAATTATGAAAGGGAAATATGAAATGTTGAGAATGGGTGATGATGAGAACATTTCTTCTTTCATGAAGAGAGTGAATGAACTTGTGTGTGGTATCAAAGGTGTTGGTGGATGATTGGAAGAATTAGAGATTGTTGCTAAAGTGCTTAGATTCCTTACTACTATATACAAAGTCAAAGCTACTGCTATTGAGGAGCTCTAGATTGTAACAAATGTAACTAGAGACATGTTGATTAGTAAGCTTACTGCTTTTGAGTTGAGTGAATTTGGTGATGCTCTTCCTAAGATAGAATTTGCATTCAAAGCTACTATTTCTAGAAGAGATAAACATAGATATGATTTGGGTGAAAGCTCTTCTAGAAAGGTATTCAAGTATGAGGAAGAAATGAGAGAGATTGAAGAAGAGGAGAGAAAACTAGAGGAGCTCAAAGCACTTATTTTCAAAAGGGAAGCCAAAGGAGAAGGTAAGTATAAAGGAAAATTTCCTATTAAATGTTTTTCTTGCAATAAGATAGGTCATTTTGCATCAAGGTGTTTAGAAAGAGTTCCTAAGCCAAGACCTAGTAAGCCTAGATTCCAAAGGAAGTGTTATTATGTTGCTAATGAAAGTGTGACAGATGACGAATCTGATAAAGGGAATGCAAGTGAAGATGAATGGGTATTTATTGCTATCAATGAAAATGATCCTGCCCCTACTGAATCTATTAGTTGATCAAATGTGGAGAAAGCTCTAATGGCTAGAGTTGAAGAGAAAGATGAATGGGTGATTGATAATAGATTCTCTCATGACATGACATGTGATAAAAGAAAATTTGTGAGCTTGAAAAACTATGATGATGGTGTTGTAAGATTTGATGACGATAAAGCTGGCGTAATCCATGGTAGGGGATGTATTTCTCTTGATGGTAAGAATAATACTGATTATGTTCTATATGTGGAAGTTTTGAAGCATAATCTCTTAAGTGTTGGACAAATAGTTGACAAAGGATACAATCTTCAATTCAAGTATGGAAAGTGCATAATATTGGGGAACTTCGTAAATGTGATTGCTTCAAGAACAAAAACAAAAGGTAACATATTTCACCTAAATGCTATTGGTAAAAGCTTTTTGATTGCTCAAGTTGATGAAAGTTTTTTGTGGCATAGGAGAATGTGTGATGTAAACTTTGACAATATTATCAAGATAAGTTCTACTCAAGCAATGAGAGATATTCCTAGGTTGGTAAGGCCTACTAATACTATATGCAAGGAATGTTAGTTAGGGAAGTGTTGATGTGTTTTTTATGCACTTCTCAACACAGGAAATGCATAGGTGCACTACCTCTCTTGAAAGAATCTCTTCCACAATAAAATTGTAGAACACTATCCCAAGGTCTCTAATGTTAGGTCTTGAAAGTGCTTGGAATATCTCTGTTGTTTGATGTGATTTGCTAGAATCACAAGGAAAAATTACAGATGAGTTACAAAGCATGGGAAGTTGGGTCTTGAAATGGATTTCCTAAGATGGAGAAGTTGTTGTGCATTTGTTGTAGGTTCAAATAGCAGTCTTGAACTCCATTTTAATCATTGGATTTAGCTTTACAATGTGCAATGAACCTCTCCTAAGGTATTTTGTAAAAAAAAGGAAAAAAGGGCGGGGAAGAGAGAAGGCTTCTGTATTTGCAACTAACTATGAATAGTGATAATGGAATTCTTGCAATGATAGCTTCTTGAAAACAATATTCCTCTTAACCAAAAATTTCACAATCTCATGGAATTTGTGCTATCTTCTAAGGTCTATAAATTTTTCGTCTTTCATTCACCATATGCATGCATGAACAATGATGAAAGTCTGGAGAAGCTTTGAATTTAAGCCCAAATTAACTTTACACAACTATCTACCATCAGCAAACAACAAAAAGTATGGACTAAGAAGGCATCTACACTGTAGGAATTTTCACAACCATGAAACATTTCTAAAATCTACCAAAGCAAGAAAATAGTTAACTAGAATAGAAATAAAATATAAGTTAAGCATATTACAATGGAGGTTGAATCATATAACATGTGAAGAAACTCAAAAAATACACCAAGTCAATGTATTTTCATTATAAATTTCTATAGCATGTCTTTACAACAACTCAACTCTCTCTGCAAATGAGAGGAGAGCCCTATTTATAGTGCCCCAAAATTCAAATGAATGGCCAAGATTAATTCTCATTGTGTGGCCAAGATTCATTACAAAATAGGGTTTCACCAATCCTTAATATATTACAATTTAAAAACAACATTTTGTCCCTTTCCCTATTTTGTCCTCTAGTGACTGCACTATAGCTTTTTGTCCTTTAGCTGATTGGTGTTTTACTATAGCTACTCTTTAGGGAGCTCTATATCAACATCAGGGCTGTCCTCCTGCTTCCTTGAGGCTGTGTATTCCATGAACTTTAGGATGACTGGCTGGAGTTTGTCTACCTCAATGATCTCATACCACAACACTTGGTAGCTCCACTCTTTTGCGTTATCTTCCAACCTCTTCCAGTCCTCATCATATTTTGTGCCCTGATCCCTGAATAGCTCTATTTGATCAAAGGCACGGGCAACAAAACTCATGAACTCCACTGTGACTTCACTAGACATCCCATCCTCTATCTTCTTTTGGAAGTAAGGTTTTACCTTTTTTGGATCCATCTGCACTGTGGGCATGTCATACTTCGTCATTATTTGAGGTATCAGGTGCATTCCATTTTGATTTCCTTGATCCACTCGATGTCCAGATCCAATTTTCTCATTATTTGTTCCAACCTCTCCTTCTGGTTGTCAAAGTCCCACCGGCACACATCCATCAACCAGTGATCATCCTTGTTGAACACAAGCTCCTTTTCCCATGTGGCTTCTAGCAATCGAAGGATAGCCTTGATCTTTGGGAAGGTGGAATCGTATGTTGTAGGGAAGTTGGTGCAGAGATTCCTCATGCCCTCCAAAGATTGCTACAAATCCAAGAACTTGTTGGCTATCCGAATAGCCCAGCTAATTCCCATGTTCTTGATGTATAAGACTTATCAGAACCAGTCCTCCATAGTCTTTTCCAAGTTCTTTCTCCTTTCCATCTTATCAATCTATTCTTTGGACAGCACTTGGGGTGGAGCTGTGGACATGGTAGGCAGGTCATCCATCGAAGACCATTGCAGGATGTAATTTGTCAAGGCTGCCACCTATGCCTTGAGCTCATCTTTTGAAATCTTGTCCTACTTTATCAAATGCACCCCCATAGCCACTGACTCCTCAATATGCCCTACCTTTTGTTCTCTAGTGGCGGTCCCCAAGTTAGTGGTGGAGATGTAACTTACACCAGTCTGTTCCACCATAGGGGTTTCTATTTGTACGGCTCGAGATCTAGATGCATCCATCGTTACCTTGGATCTAATCTTAGGCTTCTTCTTCTTCTTTGTGGTGATCTGAGCTTGGGCTAAGATAGCCTCTAGTCTCACCCTCGAGTCCTTTAGTACACGAGTTTTTCTTTTGAGCTGTTTCTCTAACCATTCTAGCATGACAGGCTTGCCCCTAGGTGACCCACAATCGTCCTCGCCCTTTTCAGCCAAGGCTTCCATTTCCTTATCTTCTGGGGCCCTCTCTTCACCATGGGCAATATCTCCTTCTTCATCATCGGAGTCCTAGATGAACACAAGGCATTTAATAAGAGGCTTGGTAGATAACTGTTGCAGGGGACTTTCCTTCTTTTCCACATCCTCCCCTTCCTTTTCCTTAGCTTGTTCAACCTTGTGCACATGTTCCTTGAATTGCTCAATCTCGAGGCTCTTAACAACTTGAGCCTCTCTCTCAGTTTTATCTTCTTGCTGCTGTCCTTTTCCAAGAGGTGACCTTTTTGCCTTCTCTTTAGTATCTTTCAGCTATCGGGCCATTTCCTCCTTAAGGTCATCATTGAAGGCCTACACAATGACCCTACCACTGGCATCCTCCTCCTCATCCCCGCTCTCCGAGGAACTAGTTCCTTCTTCTTCATAGGCAACCCTGTCAATCGTCCGATGCTCATACTCTGGGTGCTCATGATATTCATCAGCCTCTTCCTTGAATGACCTTGAGGCTTCTTGCTCTCGTTTTTCCCACTCCTTAGAGATTAACATGGTGGCTTTCATAGCCGGTGGCCCTGTCGGAGGTTGTGAAGGTTTGGCAGTAGTGAGAACGTGAGCTAAGGCTGCTTGAAGAGTGGGATCCATGAGGATCTAGGAGAGCTTGAAAGGGATATTCTGCATATGCTTTGAGAAGGCTTTAGGCAAGGTGGGAGTAGGCATTGGTGCAGCCACTGTAGGCAATGGGAGTGACGTGGTGTGTGACATGGTAGCAGAGGAAGGAGTAGTTATGGTAGAGGAGGAGTCAATTACAATCATAGGCTCAGTCGGGGGTGAAGGGGCAAGATGGACAGAGATGTCCACCGCCGACGAGGATGTAGTGACCATAGCGAGAGAGGTAGATGATGGGGCAGCCAACGCAGGGAGAGCCAAAATAGGTTTTATTTGATCAGTATCTTTCGCTTCTTCCTCATGGGTTAAGAGCTACTCTGTCGTACCCCCTTTTGGCTTAACTCTTTTGTAGGGTGAGCCTTTGGGATCCTTCCTTGCATAAACCTTGGGGTCAAGAGACTACCCCATTTCTGTCTCTTTCCTCTTCTTGGATCTGGTGACTAGAGGGGACTTGGATGTCCCACCTGTTGAAGTGGTGGTAGCAGCATCTTCTATGACACTTGGCTCACTCTTGAGCCCTTCATAAGTAAAAATTACCTCTTGTTGTCTTAATTAGGCTACCTGTCCATCAACCCACTCCTTGGTATGAGCCAAGATTGGCTTGGTTATGATATCAAGGTCATCGACCTCATGCTCATCCTAGTCAATTGTTGGTATTGGAAAATTGGTGACTACAGGGTACCTGGGGTCCATTATGGTGCCCTCATCTTCTTCAACTTCATCTAGTATGGGAAAGGCTGTACCTTTCTTACAAAATGCACAGTCATCCACATATAGTTCCTTGCACGTACTTCTTTATCATCCTAGCAATCCCCCCAAAAGTCTTTAATATGGTGGAGATGAGCGAACCCCGACCCCAGTGCCTTCCTAACATGACCATATGGGTCCATTTGAGGGTGAGTAGTGTGTAGATGAAAATGGTAATCCTTCAGTTCTTTCCTAGAGTTATCAACACATTGGGAAGTTTGTAGCTTATACATGCCCTGGTCAAGAGTCATGGGATAAGAGATCCCTACTATGTGTTTGCCACTAAAGATCACTTGTATGTTTTGGAGCTGTCGAGAAAGCTCCAATAGGATGATTCAGTCATTGGGGTATTGAGGCAACTTGTTTGGCCTTTTGGTAAAGCCTTGGGCACATATGTATGTGAACTTCAGGTATTTAATGAAGAGGAAGGCATATTGCTTCAAAAACGCCTGAGCGCTATGGGAAACCCTCCTTTCGAAATCTCTAGAAATCATTTTGACAATATGGCCGATGAAGGCATCATTTACTCTAGAGTGCTCCCTCTTGAAGTTTTAGTGTTGGAGCTGGGGGTATCTATCATAGGCTTTGAGTCTTTGACCTTGCTTCTAATCGAGTGCCACAAAAAACCCGTTGTACTATCTCTGGTCTGCCAAAGAATAGATGAGATATGAAGTCATATAAAACTTGGAACTCTTCACATTGACGAACTGCTCATGGAAGCAGTTGCTTATTATTCCTCCCCAATAGAATGAGGTCTTTGTGGTAACATCCTCATTCCTCCAAAGGACCTACTCAAAAAAGTACACCATCCACCCCTAAAAGAAGGCTACAGTAGGGAGGCCCATAACCCTACTTAGCATTGTGACCAAATCATGGTAATCTTCATAGAAATCACTGTGAAAGAGTTCGTTAGGAACCTTTGCAGCCCTGCCCTACTTTTCCTTGAGCCAATGCTCATTTATTAACTTCCTACAGCCTATAGGTTTACCATCCCATGCCGCCTGGCACTCCTCAATGGTAGGTGTTTCCATTTCTATGAAGCTAGGAATATGAAAGGTCTTCGTGATTCCTTCAGTCGACATGTCGGTGAGAATGTTACCATCCCTATCAACAATTGTCCTTGTATCTAGTTGATATTCCTATCGGTAGGCCACAACGAGCTCAGGAGCTATAAGAGATGGAGGAAAGCCTATGGCCTTTGCTATTCTGCTTTGTCTCATCAGTCTTGTGTTCTTGGTTGTTGGATTGACCCTGACCCTTTGTGTAAATTTGTCGATATTGACATGGCCTATGTTGGTGTCGGTGATTTCCTTCCAATCTGTGGTAACCTTCGAGTGCAGAGGCTCACCCTAGAATTGGTATTTCATTTGGTCTTTGTCTTCTTTCCCTTGAGGAGTTTTTCTTGACTTCTTTCCTTTGTCCTTTTCAATGGCTACCCCCGAAGGTCACGCACCTGATTCCATATATTCTACAAGCAAAAGCATAGTAAGTGCAATTGATCATGAAAACATTCACGTTAGCCAAAATCCCAAAGATGAAATCCATTTTTAATAATCTATCAAGCATAACATGATACTTTTATCTCCCGATCTCATTGGTCTTTTGATTGAGGGCTTTGGGACAGTCTGGGCCTAGAGGGCTAGACTTCCCTAGCAGGAATTCTATTTTGGAAAGGAAAACGGGGCAGAATGATCTGGGAGATTATTTCCAATTGAATTTTGATAATTTAAAAATTTCATAATGAAGAGGGCCAAGATTCAGCACCTGGGTCGAGATCAGATTTTAGATTTGGGCTCATTCGGATTGATTTAGGAGCATCCGGAGGTCCAAGGCTGGAAAGCCATCCGAAGATGGCTGTTTGGGACAACTGAGTAGAAACGAAATTTTATAAATGAAACTTTGGGATCCAAGGCCTGGCGGATTGAAGGGTAGCTAGAAGATTACAATTTTCTTAGTTTGAGTGCTTGGGCCTGAGGCACCAGGAAGTTGTCCACCTTTCACCATTTGGAGTAGCTATTGTAGGGCGGAAGTCTGGAAGGGGTGGCCTGGTGGACCGGACCCGACATGAGGGTCAGATGGAACTCTCCCGCAGATACCTGATCGGCAAGACATCAATCATCAGGGTGAAGTCATGGTGAATGCTTCATGTCTCATCAACCATCGATAGGGAGAAGGAAAATCGATAGAGGGCTTTTCTTCAGCGTGAGGTCTCACCAACTCCACAATGTCTTGCTGACCTTTTCTTCAGTGTGAGGTCTTGTAGTAGAGAGATGTCTTGGTGAGATCCTTGCGTCTCACCAACCGACAACAAAAATTCACATCGGTGAGAAGTATCATCGGTGAAATGTCCCAATGAACCCACGATGTCTCATTGATCACCAAAAGGAGCACTGGACCCAGCATGACCGTTGGATGCTAGATTTTGATTTTGAGACTCACTACAGTTGGGAAGGTGGAGCCTAGAACTCGGAAGGGTGGGCAAGATTTGCTATCTTTTGATAACAGAGATGGGACGGAGTCCCAGATGATAGAGTCCAGCATGGTCGAGGATGTTTAGGGTTCAACAAAGATCTCCAATGATGAAAGGAATCCTGGGATCTGGCAAGCAGAAAGATGCCAAGTACTCGCCATCGGCGACAACAAAGACCACACAGAATCATCAAGAGAAATTGATATTACCGCGATGCCTTAGCGAAGGGATTATGTCTTGCTAAAGATGAGGGGTCTCGGGGTAGCACCTTGCTTTTAGTAAGATCTCTCACTGACACTAGGGGGTCCTACCGACAGATGGGGAAGCCTCGGTAGGAGACGATGGTTTCGGTGAAGGATGGAGATATTGCCATGATGTCTTGGTGATGCGGAGGGTCCTGTCGATAAAGGGATCCTTTAGCATAATACTCCAACTCAGAGAAAGGTCTCCCCAACCTAGTGATGTCTCTCTGACCTGCATCATGCTCACCCAAGGATAAGGGGGTCAGCGTAAGGTGTTGCCAACCCAAATGTCACACCGATGGACGAGCTCGGGAGAACAAGGTACATTCGCCAAAGGGTGAAAGTCTCAGTGATGAAGGAAAAGAGACTTCTGCATGACTCTAAGGGGTTCATTGTAACATCTCACCGAAAGTGATAGGTCTTGTCGATAAAGGGCGATAACCGAAGACCAGGTAGACGGGGCCCATTTGCCGTTAGAGAACAATGGGAGTGCAGTGGACTCCCGGATGCAGAAGTCTAGAGGTACGGGCTCGAGGAATAGGAATGTAGCCCAACACTATTTAAGATCTTTGATTTTGTGTGTCGGATGGTGAACCAACAAAAGGAAACCCGATGGTCCAGGCCCAAAAGACGGGATAGTCATTTTGAAATTGGCAGTTTTCGTAAAAGTCCAGGTGGTGAAGGAGGACTCCAGGCCCAGGAAGGGTGAATGCCCTTGCGAAGAAAAGCCATGTGTGGGACAAAGTTCCAAATTAATCTTGAGGGTTCCATGTTGGGTTTTCTCAAGTTCTAAGGGATGGGTTTTGTTTGTTGTAGGGTAAAAGCACAAACCTGTGTCACACTTTATAAAGGAATCGGCCAACAGCAAAAAAAATTCTGAACTTCGACCACATAAAAGTGGTCTTTATGTTTTGAATTTCAAAATAGTGTAAACTAATAAAATGTAGAAATTTTTATGAAGTTTATTGTTGTGATTTTTAAAATTTTAAAAGAAATTATTTTCATTATGTTTTTATCAATTTAAGGACAAATTTTGGAATGCTGAAAATTTCAGAAAAGAGTGACTTCACGGGCCATCAAAAAATAAATTGAAAAAACTTCATTTCTCCCTAATTTTTTTTCTCCAAATAGGTAACTTCAATATCTTGTGCATGGAAAAATAAAAATCAAATTTTGATGTATATTGTTCTTGTAATAACGTTTTAAAGTCAAACATGTCAGAATTTGACAGTTTTCACGAATAGTCAACTATTTTCAAATTTTAAATCATTTTCGAAAAAAAAATTATACCCTTTTGAAGAAGACTCTCTCCTCTTGTGCCCCATATAAGATTTAAATTTTTTTAGTAAGTTTTACTATCTTGTTTTTAATTTGTAATCAACTTCTTTTTTTCATTTTGAAAACCTACTTGCATTATTTTAAAAATAAAATATATTAAAACTAAGAAAAATATTTAAAAAATTATATATTTGGATTCTCCACTCCGAGCTCTACAAAAGGGTATTTTTTTTTTTGCAAAAAAATCATTCTGACTAAAGAAATACTTAGCTAAAGTTGAAAGTTTCAGAAAATTCTGAAAAAAGTTGAGTTGGCTGCCAACTAGGATGCCACATAGACAGTTTCGGTAGAAACAGTTTCTATAGAAAGGGTTTCGGCCGAAACCCTTTCTATAGAAACCCCGCACGTTAAAAAATTCAATTTTGAAGGCAGTTTTAAAGCGGGAAAAGGAAAATTTTGATTTTTTTGGATTCGACCGAAACTTATTCGACCGAAACCTATGTGCCATGTAATACGCCACATGGTTTCGGTCGAAACCTAGTCGGGCAAAACCTTTTCGAACGAAAATATTTCGCTCAAAACTATTTATTTAGCTGAAAGTGTGACACAACTTTGTGCTTTTACCCTGTATTATATTTCACCATTCACATGTCCTTTTGATCGTTATCATTTTTTTTAAGCCTTAGAAATCAGGAAAACATTGTTTGGGAGGGCGAACGGAAAACCTACCTCGAACACTCGATGTGGGGAAGTGTGGGATCCACTAACGGTCGTCAAGGTGATGGCAACGGGTGTGAGTGTGAAGGTCTCGAAGATGGTGGGTTCCTCTGGCAAGTTCTATACTCTCATTGTGACACTAAAAAGTGAGAATGATAGGTTTGTGCAAGTTATTTATACCCCTAATGCCATTAATGGCCACATTGAATGCAATTACGGAAAACACTTAGGTTGGTGGATTTAAATTCACTGACAGTGGTAGGAGACCCGGGGTCCGGAGGCCGGGAGGGCGTAGGGTGGCGGGCATTTGGAAATTTTAGCTCAGTGGTTGTCAGTGGTGAAGAGGAAGTCAGGACCCAGAGGGCGGAGTTCTGCCAGAGGTCCACTATTAGGAAAGATGAAGCCTTCACGAAATTTCAAACTCGGAAGTCCGAAGGTAGCCAATATTTCCTCGCAAAATTTTGAACGGTGATGATGGAGCTAGGACCCAAGGTCTGGGAAGATGCAACCCATCCATCGTCAGGAACAATAGACACAACAGGGAAACCTAGCCAGGAAAACACGAAGGGGCGAGCCTGGCCGGGTCCAAGGCCGCTAACAGAGGCAAACTGCCAGAGAGACCCCACAAGGTGCCCCATCTTGATAAAATTAAAATGGAGAAGCATGGTCAACTCAAGATGAGGCCTTGAATGTATGCTGATCACTTGAGACATCAAAACGGGGCACACAAAATGAGGCAGTGACAAAAATGACCCAACAAGGTGAAAGAAAAGAGGGTCCCCATTCTGAACGGGGCGTGTGTGCTAAGGGCACAATAGGAAGCAAACTAGAATTTCATTTTAGAGCAAACAACATTGTTCAAAAGAAGTGTTGGAGCTTGTTCATATTGATTTGTGTGGTCCATCTAGAATCAAAAGTTTACAAGGAGACAAGTACTTCATGTTACTTATTGATGATTACTCTAGATTGATGTGGGTTACTTTCTTAAGGGAAAAATCTAAAGCTCTGGAGAAATTCAAGAATTTTAAGGCTATGGTTGAGTTTAGATAGGTCTAAAGAGTAAATGTTTGAGATCAGATAGAGGTGGTGAATTCACTTCCCATGAGTTAATTCTTTTTGTGAAGTGCATGGGATAAAGAGAGAATTATCTAACTCACGGACCCCTCAACAAAATGGTGTTGTGGAAAGGAAGAACATGATAGTTCAAGATGCTACTAGGACTATGATGCTAGAAGGAAATATTCCTCATATCTCTTGGATTGAAGCTATGAGTACTACTGTTTACATTCTCAATCGGGTACAAGTCAAAGGTGATACTAGTAAGACCCCTTTTGAGCTATGGTTTGGTCACAAGCCTACTGTTAGATATTTCAAAATATTTGGGAGTAAATGCTATATCAAAAAAGATGAAGAGATAGAAAAGTTTGGTGCTAGGAGTGATGAAGGAATATTTCTTGGTTATTCTACTAAGAGTAAGGCCTACCGGTGCTACAATAAAAGATTGAGAAACGTAGTTGAAAGTGAAAATATCAAGGTTGATGAAGACATAGTTAGACCATCTAGAACCTGTGGATATGATTCAGATGATCAAAATAATATTTTAGTCTCATGAAAGAATGTTCAGGCTCAAAATCAAGTTCAGATCATTCCGGTGAATCAAGAAAATCAAGATGAAGGAACTAGTGAAAGTGCAGAAGAGAGATCACAAGAGCCAAAAGCTCAAGAAAATTCTAAGACTCCAAGGTATGTAAGACTAAATCATTCAAAAGATCAGATTATAGGTGATAAGAACAAGGGTGCTCAAACTAGGAGAAGAATTACAAAAGAATATTGTTTTATTTGAAAGATTGAGCCTAATAGTGTGAATGAAGCATGCAAAGATGAACATTGGGTGGAAGAAGTGAAAGAAAAAAAATAAAAATTGAGAAGAATAATACATGGATTCTTGTTCCTAGACCTAAGGAAAAAAATCTAATTGGAACTAAATGGTTCTTTAGAAACAAGATGAATGAGCAAGGTGAAGTTGTTAGAAACAAATTAGGATTAGTGTGTAAAGGATATTCTTAGATGGAAGGAATTGACTTTGAAGAAACTTTTTCCCCTATTGCTAGGATTAAAGTTGTGAGACTATTCTTGCTTATGTTGCTTACATAAACTACAAGGTTTATCAGATGGATGTCAATTTAGCATTTCTAAATGGTGAATTGGAAGAAGTGTATGTTGAGTAACCTGATGGATTTACATTGACTGATCAGGGAGATATGGGTTTTTAGTTGAAGAAATAATTGTATGGACTTAAGCAAGCCCCAAGAGAATGGTATGCCAGATTGGACAAGTATTTGTTAGAGCTTAGATTTAATAAAGTTATTGCTGATATTAATGTGTATTTCAAGATTGATGATGATAAAGATTTGATTTT
Source organism: Sequoia sempervirens (assembly GCA_007258455.2). Classification (NCBI taxonomy): domain Eukaryota; kingdom Viridiplantae; phylum Streptophyta; class Pinopsida; order Cupressales; family Cupressaceae; genus Sequoia; species Sequoia sempervirens. Next base: position 20,612,675 of record VDFB02137365.1, on the reverse strand, counting down.
TGATAGTTTGTGCATGAATTTTGCTGATGAGATGTAGAATGAGTTTGAAATGTCTATGATTGGAGAGATGAAATTATTTTTGGAATTGCAAATTACTTAGCTAGATAAAGGGATCTTCATATCTCAATCCAAGTATGTGAAATAATTGCTAAAGAAGTTTGGTATGGAAGATTCAAAGCTAGTTGGTACACCTATGGTGACCAGATGCAAGTTGACACAAGATGATGATTCTTCAAAAGAAAATAAAACTAGATACAGATCAATGATTGGTGGATTTCTTTATTTGACTCAAACTAGACCCGATATCATGAATGTTGTATGCATTGTTGCAAGATTTCAAGTTGATCCTAAGGAATCTCATGTAACTACTGTGAAGAGGATTTCAGATACTTGAAGGGGACAGTTGATTTTGGCTTGTGGTATCCTAAAGATGATGATCTTACTTTGAGTGCCTTTACTGATCCTAATTGGGTAGGTGATGTGAATGATAGAAATAGTACTAGTGGTGGTGCATTTTTATTGGGTAAGAAGTTGATTTTATGGTTAAGTAAGAAGAAAAATTCCATTTCTATATCTACTCTAGAGGAATAATACATTGTTGTTGCTAACAATTGTACTCAAGTATTGTGGATGAAGTAAATGTTGAAAGATATCAGAGTTGTGTATGATGAACCTGTTGCTATATTTTGTGATAATTCAAGTGCAATTAAAATTTCTAAGAATATGGCGCTGCATTGAAATACCAAGCATATATCTATCAAATTTCAATTTTTGAGAGAGAAGGTGAGTGAAAATGCTGTCAGATTGGACTATGTGCCTACTAAGGAATATATTGTAGATATCTTTAAAAATCTATTGCCTAAGGATACTTTTGAGTATCTCAGATCGAATCTAGGGGTGATTACCCCTCCTAATCAGAACTAAGATGCATTGACTTGCATCAATCTATGCATTTCATAGTCATATCTTGTTCTAGGTTGATGTTATGGTGGCTGCTACAAAGGGGGAGTAGTCAGATGTTCAGATATGTAGTTTAGAGCTTGTGTAGAGAAAAGAGATCTTTGTCATTTATGTCAAAGGGGGAGAACAGTCATGTGAAAAACTATGAATTATCTGAGGATAAGAGTCATGTGAGGAGAAAAGAGTTATAACCTAAGGGGAAGTAAGTGCTAAAGATAGTTGCATTGATGGTGTTTTTCACATCATGTGTTGCCATCAATGCCAAAGGGGAGATTTTTGGATGTTTTGGTTGTGTTTATGATATATGGTTGTCATTGATGTAAAAACTATTTGCATTAATGTCTTAGAAGCTCTATATATTGAGGATATTGAGAAAATTGTAATAAAGTAAGTTGCAGGTTGTTAGTGGTGAAGTGAAGTTTAGTCAGTTTGTAAGCTTAGTAAGTTGATGATCAATGGTTGTGGATGAACGGGTTTCTTTTCAAGTATATCTAGTTTATCCACATTGAGTTTCAAAGATCCATGAGAAGATTTGATCATGTTATGATCAGTTGTGTTCTAACAGTCATTTTGTTGCTTCAGTTAGTGTTCCTAAATGAAGATGATGTGATTCTAGTAAGTTCAGTTGTTGTGAGTGTTTCTTTGGTGATTCATGATGTTTTTGGATGTTTCTATATCATTCTATATTTTTGTTGCACGTCTACATTGATCATTGTGCTTGTGATTATAAATTTTCTCTTGCGTGTTCATATTTTTCATGTTCTTGGCTGACAGGGTGTTGTAGTGTGTTGTGGATCTTCGAGGAATAATTATTTAAGGTGGTTTGTGTTTGAGAATTTTATTTTGGGCCTTCACTATGTTGTGGCTGACATTGGTCGATTCACATTGAAAATTATTTATTGTTTTGGGCCAACAGTTTGCCTTCATTTTATTATTTTGTTGAGGTCAACATGTAGCGATGTAATTTCTTGTTGCGGATATATATGAGTGATTGTTTTATCATTTGAAGGATTGAGTATGTGAAGTGTGTGAGTCCTATGTGTGAATAATGTTCATATCTTTCGAAGGAAGAAGCAAAGTGTGAAGAAGTGTTCATGTGCATAACCAAAACTATAATTAGGTATTAGCAGATGTTATTTTCTCAATCCAAATCATGTGGATGTAATCCAAATATTTTTGTAAGATAGTGAGTCTTACTTTTGTAATTGAGTAGTGAGATCTAGGCAGTGTGCCTAAATGTATGTGCATTCCCCATTTTGTTCTTTATACTTTTAATAGGGTATAATATTGTGGACTGACCTCCAGCATGGTTTTTCCCCTAACAGGGTTTCCACATAAAAAATCTTGGTGTTATGTGTGTTTCTGATGTGTTGTTGATTTATGGTTTCATGATTATTGATAAGATTTGAGAATAAGTTTAATAAATTTGATAAGTTTGAAATTTTGTGACAACAAATTCACCTCCCCCTCTCAGTTTTCTACTTTTGTGTTGCCAACATACCACACATGCGTGCTGACCTAAAGCAAATCAACCACATCCCAATCTTTCTCATAATATAGCCAGGGTGAAAAAATAGCTAAAGGGACTATAAAAAGTGCCATAATAGGAGCATCTCCAAGTTAAACACATGGTGGGTTACTCTCCTCAAGATGATCATCATGATTTCCCCCATCTAAAATCATTTTATTTAAAAAAATAGATTAAGATCATTATGGACTTGTTCACCAATTTTATCAATTTCATCCTCATCATCCAAGTTAATTGTTGTGCATGTCTTGTACACACACCCCGCCAAAGGCAAGGACCCCCCTTTTTTTCTCTTTTTCCTTGCTCCTCCTAGCTTGGTCCCTTCTCGCTTGCTTCTCTTTTTCCTTCATTCTTTGACTTTGGGGACAAGTTGCCTATGGATTTGGGATGTTTCTGTGATGCCTAAATGAGCTTCCAAGGTTTTTCTAATTTTTGTGACATTGCGGGAATTTAACTATGGGTCACCATCTATGGGATTCCAGGTATAGGTCATCATCTATGAGATTCCATGTTTGGGTCGCTATTCGTGGGTTTCCATGTTCGGGTCGCCATGTGCAGAATGCCATTTTTATTTCACAATGTCATACCCTCTAGCTTTCACATCCCTAATTTTTGTATTTTTCAAAATGAGTCAAATCTTAAGGAAATATGTCTTGGCACTCTTTTTACCCCTTTTCCCATGTGCTAAAATTGAAAACCTCAAATTTAATCTTTTTTGTCTTTGTGGGAATTTCATTGTGGGTTGTTGTTTGTGAGATTTTGTCTACGAGTCTTGGTCTGTAGGATTTTGTGCACGGGTTGCCATCTGAAGGTTTCTGTGTACGGGTCGCCATCTGTAGGATTTCATGGGTCGTTTGTTGTCTGCAAGATTTCATGTGCAGGTTGCCATATGCAGAATGTCATTTTCTTATGGTGCTCGATCCTCTGGCTTCCGCATTTCAATTTTTTGCATTTTTTGAAAGGGGTGAAATAATTGAGGAATAGTTCTAGGCACCCTTCTAATGCATCTTTCATGTGCTTCATTTGAAAAAAATCAAAATTGCCGCCTTGTGGGCATCGTGGTCCCCAATGCCGCATTTATGACACAAACTTGTTTGGCTTCCCACCTTGCAGTATCTACATCTAGTGCTTTCATGAGTCAAACGCTTGAATCCTAAATACCAAAACTCTAGAATGAGTACCCTATATGGGTCTGCCTATGTGAACTACTCCCTATGGATGGCCATCACCTTTGGGCCATTCTCTAGCAGTGTGGCCACCACACCTTTCCACTATGCGGACTCTGAGGCCGCTGACGCCATCAACACTATAATGCACAAGCCACAAGCCTTCGGCTGAGCCACTCTGGTGGGTCTACCCATGTGGGTCATTGTGACCAGAACTCCATCTATCCAAAGTCATTCTTTAATGGTAGAACCCCAACATCTTTCCATCCCATGGTACTCACACTTTTCATACCCGCATAAGCTAAAAAGACTAATCTGATAAAGAGAAAAAGGATGAAGATGCTTCCAACCAAAATTATGCATGTTCCAAGTGACTTTACATTGGGTTTACCTCACGATAGTCACATGAGGAAATATCCATGCAGGTGGCTGCCTGCAGACTTCCCCTTTCCCTACGTCATTCCTTAACGACTTTCTTCATAATGACTTCTATAGAGGGGAAACCTGCACTGCCAAGTCTGCATTCTTGCAAATTTCCCAAAAAGGCTTCAAATGATAAACTAGAATGAATATTATTATCTTTTGAAGGTATATGGATGCATCTAACACTGAGTTTGTAGGATTTAATTGACGTTTAGCTTGTTGATGCACTTACTGCATCTCTAGGTGCAAGATTTATGGAACTTGTTGAGGGGCCAATGAAGAATCCCGCAAGATCCCCTGGAGGAAAAGAGGAAAAGGATGTCTACATAAACAATGGATAGTTTTACAAAGAAGGACTGACTGACATATGAATGTATTCCAAGGAAGTCAGTGACAAAACTACAAAGGCTGACCTTGAAAGGAACAAGAAGGAGCTACTTTATTTTTCACCAAATAATGATGATGATGGTAAGGAGCTATCCATGGGAATCAAGAGCAACATATCTACTTCTCAGTGACACAAATCAGTAACAAGGCCCATTTGATTAGCTAAAAGGATGTTGCAAACATATTAGACATAGGGTAGACTTCAATAGTTTTTTAGCTATAGCAGAGAAGGCGGCTAGAGGAAAAATAGCTAAAACAACTAAAAGACAAAATAGACTATATGAAAAAATAGAGAAGAGGACAAAATAGTCTATTTTCAATTGTGAAATATTGGAGATAGGTGAAACCCTAAGCTGTAACAAATCTAGGATTTTCATTGTAAATTAATCCTGGCCATTCATTTCACCTTTGGAAAACTATAAATAGGGGCTTGCTCCTCATTTGTAAGTGGTGGTGAATTGTTGTAAGATGCATTTTACAACAATAGAAGGAAGCATTGCATCATTTTGGGTGTTTTCTTTGAGCTTGCTCATTTTGCATGCATGATTCAACTTCCATGTTAGTTTTCGCTTATTAGTTTCTTGAATTCCTTTAATGATGGCTGTTATTATAGTATTGGATGCACTTCTAGCTCATTATTTTTTTGGTTGGTTGATGATGAATCACATTGAAAAGCTAGTCTTAGCTAATGTGTATGATACACTTTAGTTCAATTGTATGTTCATGAGGTGAATGCACAATCTGAAAATTAGTGAGCCTTAGAAGATTGCACTAGTTTTTTGTAGTTGTAGATTTCTCTTGGTAAAAAAAAACCTAGTTTTATGGGAGTATGTCTATTGTAGCATCCTCAATTGTTACTATTCATTCATACCTTAGATTTAGAATAGATATCTTATCCTTTTCCTATTTTTCTATTTCTTTCAATCCTTTGTTAGAGTAGGATTCCAAGCACCATGACAATGATAAAGTTGGGCGTTGAAGTGAGTTTCAGCTTGTTGTTATGTGTGGGCAGCTACTATTCATTCATTTCCAAAACTTAGAAAATCCATTTGCAGACCCAACTTCCCATGATTTGTAAACCATAAAGGCCTCCTTGGGATTACTAACAAATCACATCAACTAGTTGAACTATTCCAAGCATTGTCATGACCTAATGATAATTCTTTGGAACTTAGTTGTAAATTTTCACCTTTCAAGAGAGGCATTGTACTTGTGCATTGTCTGTGTTGAGAAGTGCAAAAATGTCCATCAACAAAAATATCACTAGAAGGAAGGCATGGCTGAGCACAAGGATACAAAGCTAGAAGTTGAATGCACTTTCAAGTAAAATTTGAGATAGAGAAGATCTCATCATATGATGGAATTTTAAAATCAGAAAATTTGAAGATAAGAACAAGATCTGAGCTGAGATGGAGTAGCAATTGCAAATAAACATTGCTCAACTTCAAGAAGATCTAAGTAGAAGATTGAAGAAGCCATTGCAACAATTTACATTGGCAGACAAATGCATAATTCATGACACTCATAGACATAATGAAATGGAATGTTTAACATTCTTGGGTATGATTGAAATGGTTTTGCAAGGAGAAATCCCCTTCTAGGAGATATATTAACCCTTAGCTCTTGCAGATTCAAAATAATAATTTGTTAAAATGATAGCCAGAGCCTTCAAGGAGATGATCCAAGAACAATTGATAAAAAAGGATGGACTAAGACTAGAAGAAGTACTGATGTCTGGGTGGTGCAAGGTCCATAATGCACCTCATGAACAAAATTCACTTGACCTTCATGTGCAGGCATCATTGCCCAAGCTAGGAGCTACTTGAACAAGGTAGAGTAGCAAAATATCAATGAAGAGGAGTCATCCACTAAGGGAAGAGAATAATCAATATTTGGAGATAGCACATTGAAGTTGAATCAAGGAATTCTAGAGATGTAAGTGTTGGGACACCTAATGCAAGGGTTGAGAAACAAAAGGAAGGAGTTGAAATCCTTGGGATAATAGGGAGCCTTGATGAAAGTTCATCTGGAAAGAGATTAGAAGGCCTTTTCTCCATAGGTGAAGAGCAATCATCCACTCAAGAAGAAAAATAGGTAGAAGTTGAGGGGCCCTACACATAAGATGAATCAAAATAATTTTCAATAATGCATTCTAGGACACCCAATGCAACTGCTAAAGACCAAAAATAAGAAGAGGCTAGAAACCTTGGGGAAGTAGAAAATATTGATGAAAGCTTAAGTGGAATGGGATTTGAAGACCCATTCTCAATGGATGAAGGCAATCAGATCCTTGAAAAGGAAGATCTAGAGGAGTGGGAACAACTACAAGCTAAGGTAGTCAACTATGACACTTCCTTCCTACGTGCAGATGAAGATCCAATGGTAGAAATATTTAACAAACTCATCTCAAGACTCATGAGAGATTAGTCAGAGTTGAGATACCAAGTAGATTTGGATGTATTGCTACTTTCAAGATAATGTAGGCTCCATGATTTGGCACATTCAAATGTGTGAGCTATGTCAAGAGGCCATCATGCAAGTTAAAGAAAAAGTGGAGCAACCAAGTGCATCACCTTGTATTGTTGCTTTTAGAATTGAGGTAGAAGTCCAAGAACTAGGACCAAGCAATAACTTAGTTGAGTGTAGCTCACAAGGAGTTGGGGCAGCAACGAAAGGAGAAGAAAATAGTCATGAACCTCTAAATGATGAAGCAAATCAAATGGGAGAGTTGCCCATTGATGACCTAGAGCCCTTCCCTCTTGTAGATAATTTATACACAATGGATGACAGACTTTATGGGGTATTCTCAGAGGTAAATCACTCACCATACTCCAATCCCTTTGACGAGCCAGTATCACTTGTTGATTTCTTCCCACTTGGAATTGTACCACAAAGGTATACTGACACTAAGGAAGAATATGTTTTAGAAGATGGTAGTGATGTGGATATATCACCTGAACCTCCAGATGGTGAAGCATTATAGATCCCATATTGGGAAAGGGACTCTACTTCCATTTAGAATGATAGTGAATAAGAGGAAACAATCAAATATCATGGTGAGCCACAAGAACTGGAAAGAGAATAAGACCAAGGCAAGGATGTCTTGGTGGTTGACCACAAAGGTGATATACCCTACCAACTATAGGCTACAATCGAGAATCTTGCCTCCTTGTCCACTGTTGATCCTTCTACACATTCTTAGAGTTGTAATAGGAAAGATTCACCCATATCATGCTTTTATGACATGAAGCACCAACAAATTGAATTTATCTTGAGGGAAATTAAATGGGGCAACATGCTTCCTTTTGAAGATGACAATCAAGAAGACACCAGGATCACAAATGGCCAACATGATAGTGTCTACCTCATTGAATAATAGCCGATGAAGGTTGAGGATCCCATTAGGATCTTGGAAGATGTATTGGATGAATCATTTTGTTAGCCTTATACAACTCTAGAATTAGGTGAAAGGTTCCTTGAATTTGAAAATTCTAATTTTTTAGTGTCTAGTGTCTAATCAATTTGATTGTGATTTGCATATTAGTAATGCAAGTGGGATGTTGCACCACCAGCTATGTCCTCTGGAGGTTGTTGATGCATGGTTTGATCATGCCAAGCATGCTCCAGATCTTCAAAGACTATTCCCATCTCGTGTCAACACCATCTAGATTCTATCCTTCCCTGCTCTTATGAAAACTCATAGTTGTGTTTATCATTTTTACTATGGGAACGAGGAGAAAACAACTTGTTTGTGGATTGACCATAGGTTTCACAAACTCCCTCAACTGCTAATTTTTTTTTAATGCACTATTGAATTTGAATGTTGCAATGTTGAAGTTATTTTCTCTTAATATAAGGATGAATTTGCATGGCTTAGAACTATTAATATCACCCGTCTACTTTTCCATGTATTGTGAAATCCTACAGGCATAAACGTTAGTCTACCTTTCTCGAATATGGTGCTTTGTAAATAATTTTGTATATAGTTTGGTTTGAGTAGTATAGGGTTCCTTGTATATAGTCCCACTTTCCTACTTTCGTTAGGTCACCTGTCTACTTTTGCATGCATTGTGAAATCCTATAGGCATAAACTTCAGTTTGCCTTTCTTGAATATGGTGCTTTGTAAATACTTTTGTATATAGTTTGGTTTGAGTAGTATAGGGTTCCATGTATATAGTCCCACTTTCTTGATGTCGTTAGGTTAGTTTTTTTTCCATAGTTTAGATTTATTTAGAGTAGTTCCCTTGTTTTCTTCTAGCCATTTTCTTTTCATTTTCTTTCACCTACTACTTTTCTTCTGCTTTACTACTTTGTTCAAGGTCCTTTTGTTTCCTACTAGGTATGTTTGCAAGCACAATAGCCATTTTATTTCCTGGGGTTTTTCTATGTGTTTCCTTGAGAAAATTTTATCAATTTTTTAGAGTGGATGGTGAAGGTCTTCTATTGGTATCAAATGCTCTGAATATTTGGTTAAAAGGGGATGAGTCATTGGCTTAATCTGATTATGATTTATTCTGAAATCTTATATCTCTTACACATCTTAAGAATCCCAAGGTCAGTATGGGTCCTTTTGTGAGGTCTAGTTAAGTGAGAAATCTAAAATTTTGCTTCAACACCACTGTGATTCTCACCCCTGAGTGCAAGCTTCACCACTTGTGGGTTGAAATAAAAGAGAAAATAATGATTAAAAGAAACAAAAAGAAAACAGAAGAAAATAATAAAAATCAAAAGAAAATTCCACTTTGAGGAGGATCTGAATAACTCTACTGGGGCTATGGATGCTTGGCTCATAGTAGGGAAATTTTTAGGAGAATCACAATGACAACCTCATCGGGGTTGTGGATGTCGGACTAGTAGTGAGGCAATGTACTAGATGCTTTTGGAGTTAGAATCAATATTCTAGCTTAACTAGGTGGAGCTTAGGTTCCTGTAGGACTTAATGATGGGAATGAATGCATCTACACTCACTTGAATTTTCAAAATATAGAAGGATGGATTGACTAGTGGTTTTGATCCTTTGGTCAAGTGTTCAGTTCATTTGTCCTAGCATGAGAGTTAGAACCAAAAATTCTAGGTTCATGATTCTAGTTTGTCATCAAAATGCTCTGGACCATTTCCCCAGCTGAGTTGCCCTATTTTGTTCATGTTTTGCACACACACCTCGTTGAAGGTAGGAACCCTCCCTTTTTTTCCACTTTTTCCTTTCTCCTGCTGGCTTGGTCCCTTCTCGCTTTCTTCACTTTTTCCTTCATTCTTTGAATTTGGGGACAAGTTTCCTATGGATTTGGGATTTTTTCATGATGCCTAAGTGAACTACCAAGGTTTCGCTAATTTTTGTGACATTATGGGAATTTCACTATGGGTCATCGTCTATAGATTTCTATGTGTGGGTCGGCATCCACAGGATTCCATGTGTGGGTTGCCATTTGTAGGATTCCATGTGTAGGTCATTGTCCATGGGTTTTTGTCTGTGGGTCATCATTTGTGGAATGTCGTTTTTCTTTTATGGCACCAGATCCTTCGACTTCTGCATCCCAAATTTTTGCATTTTTCAAAATGAGTCAAATCTTAAGGAAATATGTCTTGGCACTCTTTCCACCCCTTTTCCCACATGCTAAAATTGAAAATATAAAATTTACCAAGTTTTGTGACTTTGTCGTAATCTCACTATAGGTCATCGTCTACATGATTTTGAGTGCAAGTCACCATCCATGGGATTCTATGTGCTGGTTTCCATCCATGGGTTTCCGTGTGCAGGTCGTCATTCACAAGATTCCATGTGCAGGTCGCCATCCGCAGGATTTCATGTGTTGTTCATTGTCCACAGGTTTTTGTGAGTGGGTCAATGTCCACGGTATTTCATGTGCGGGTCACCATCCATGAGATTCCATGTGTGGATTGTCATGTGTGGAATGTAGTTTTCTTACAGCACTGGACCCTAGGACTAACACATTCCAAATTTCCATGTTTTTTGAAAGGGGTCAAATAATTGAGGAATAGGTATAGGCACTCTTCTAATGCATCTTTCATGTGCTTAATTTGAAGAAACTCAAAATTTCTAAGAATTGTGGCTTTGCACAGATTTTCATGTGGGAAGTTGCCGTGTGGGTGCTATGGTTCCCAATGTCGCTATTATGGTAAAAAATTGTTCAACTTCCCACCTCATAGTATCCACATCTAGTGCTTTCATGAGTCAAACACTTAAGTCCCAAATACCAAAATCCTAGTCTAGGTACCCTTTGTGGATCTATGTATGTAGATAAGTCCCTACATTAGTTGTCACCTCTGGGTTGTTCTCCAACAACGCGACCAACACACCTTTTAGTCACACAAACTCCGAGACCGTTGACACCATCAACATGAAAATGCACAAGCCATAATCCTTTGGCTGAGCCACTTTGGTAGGTCTACCCATGATGGCCGCCATGGCTAGGACTTCACCTATCCAAAGTTGTTCTCTAATGGTGGAACCCCAACATCTTTCCACCCCATGGTGTCTACACTCTTCACACCTGCATAAGCTGAAAAGACCAATCTGAAAAAGCAAAAAAGGTTGAGGATGCTTCCACCCAAAATTTTGGACATGCCAAATGACTTTGCATTGGGTTTACCTCACAATAGTCCCATGCAAAAATCTCCATGTGAGTGGTCATCTGCGGACTTCCCCTTTCCCTATACCATTCCTTAACAACTTTCTTCATAATGACTTCTACAGAGGGGGAACCCACATTGCCAAGCCCACATTCTTCAAATCACATGAATGAGCTTTAAATGATAAAATAGAATGGATATTATTATCTTTCGAAGGTATATGGATGCATCTAATATTGATTTTGCAGGATTTAATTGACGTTTAGCTTGTTGATGCACTTGTTGCATCTTTGGGTGCAAGATTTATGGAACCTGCCTAGGGGCCAACGAGGAAGCCCACAAGAGCCCCTGGAGGAAAAGAGGAAAAGGATGTCTACATAAAAAATGGATAGTTTTCCAAAGAAGGAGTAACCAACATATGAATGCATGCAGAGGAAATCGGTGACAAAACTACAAAGGGTGACCTTGAAAGAAACATGAAGGAGTTGTTTTATTTTTCACCAAATAACAATGATGATGGTAAGGAGATTTCCACAGGGATCATGAACAACATATATACTTCTTAGTGACATAAATCAGTAGCAAGGCCCATTTGATTGGCTAAAAGGATGCTACAAACATATCAAACAGAGGGGAAACTTTAATAGTTTTTAGCTACAGTAGAGAAGGAAACTAGAGGACAAAATTGCTACAACAACTAAAAGAAAAAATATACTACATGAAAAAATAGAGAAAAGGACAAAATAGTCTATTTTAAATTGTGAAATATTGGGGGTAGGTGAAACCCTAATCTATAAAAAATCTAGCCCATTCATTGCAAATTAATCCTGGCCATTCATTTCATCTTTGGAAAACTATAAATTGGGGCTTGCTCCTCATTTGTGAGTGGTGGTAAATTGTTGTAAGATGCATTTTTCAGCAATATAAGGAAGCATTGGGGTATATGCAGGATCATGATGGGCCAAAAAGTGGCAATATGATGGGCATGTGGCTAACAACCTTTTCTTTACCCAAAATTGATGAAACAAAAAGGGTTTTTAAAGGAGATTCTCAACTTTCCACCAATATAAATTATGCTTTACTTTGAATTTAATAAGTAATTATTGTTCATTTTCTATTCAAATTATGACTAAAGTCCTGATTGATAGGTTGATTTAAAAAAATCTATAGCTTTCAAGTGGTATCACATTTTTTAAATCCAAAACATGTGTCACATTCTATGCTTCACTTACTATAGGATTAAGAAAATAAAAATTGAATTTCATGAAGTTTTGACCAAATTAAGGTGGTCAAACATACGAGTTCTTATATTTTTCAAAAAGTTGTAATAAAAAATTCATAATTAATTATTTACTTGGAAAAAAATTACAAAAAAATATGCATCACATCGAGGCATGAGTCCTCTACTTATATCTAAAATCTTATAAAAAAATATTATCATTTTATTGTGGTTAGGGTGGTAAGACAGACGCCTACTTTTTATTTTTTCCTTGAAATTTAAGTACCACTGCATTGAAATTTCAAAATTTCACAAAATAAATTTCTTTTTTCTTTAAACAAACCTAATAGTTTAGAAACTTCATTCAATTTGCTATAGATTTTATTCTTACATATTTTTGAAATAATATAGACAACTTATTCAAATTTTTATGTCAAGTTGCCTAACTCTAACTTTTCTGAATTTTTTGCCACTTAAGGGTTTGTTTTTTCCATGATGATCTTGCACATACCCATTGCATCATTTTGGGTGTTTTCTTTGAGCCTTCTCATTTTGCATGCATGATTCAACTTCCATGTTAGTTTTAGCTTATTATTTTTTTGAATGTCTTTAATGGTCGTTGTTGTTACAGTATTAGATGCACTTCCAGCTCATGATTTTTGCGGTTTGTTGGTAATGAATCACTTTGCAAAGCTACTATCAGCTGATTCATATGTTGCAATTTAGTTCAATTTTATGTTCATGAGGTGAATGAACAATCTAAAAATCTGCAGGCCTTAGAATATTGCACTGGCTTTGTGTAGTTGTAGGTTTCTCTTGGTGAAGAAAAGCCCTATTTTATGGGATTCTATCTACTATAGAATCCTCCATTATTAATGTTCATTCATAGCTTAGATTTAGAATAGCTCTCTTAACCTCTTCCTCTTTTGATATTTTCTTCAATCCTTTGTTAGAGTAGATTCCAACCACCATGACAATGATAAACTTGGTGATTGAAGTGAGTTTCATCTTATTGTCCTAAGTGAGTAGCTACTTTTCATTCATTTCCAAAACTTAGAAAATCCATTTGCAGACCCAACTTCCCATGCTTTGTAAACCATAAATTCCTCCTTGTGATTACCAACAAATCACATCATCCAATTGAAATATTCCAAGCACTTTCATGACCTAACACCTGAGATACCTTGGGGTGATTGTCTAGAACTTAGTTGCATATTTTCACCTTTCATGAGAGGCATTGCACTTGTGCATTGTTTGTGCTGAGAAATGCAAAAACACCCATAAACATTAATAACAATAGGAGGCTTTATGAATTTTTTTGTTGTATGTTCTCATTTCACTTCTTTATTTGGCTCCATGTCTTTATATGGTGAAATTTTTAATTCTTCATGAGTTGTTTGTATAAATTTTTGATTATCATGGACTATTTTATTCTTTTCTTCTAATTGACATGCAATATCGTGATGCCTATGCATACACTCTTTAGAATTTCCATTTTTTTTGGCATCATTTTCAATTTGTGGCATGGTAGGAGCGAGTTTCTTGATCAATGGTCTCTTTTATTCCCTTAATGGAGGAATTGAAGGAACCACCATGAGTTGGGAAACCATTGTCTATTTAGGTATATACACTTGTTTTTTATTGTTTGGAGGTACAAAAGGAATCATTTGATTATCTCTTGTTCTTTTGTATGATATGGGTGAAGGAATTGTGAAATACTTACCTTGGTTACTTGGAAGGGTCTTTTGTTGAGGCATAGGTTTCTTCCATAACTAGTGAAGGAGGAACAACCATGGCCTTATCATTTTTCAGAAATATTGGTAAGAAATAATTCTATTATGCACTTTGTGTTAAAATTTTGGTATGAATTGAAAAAGAATTCCTCACAAGGTTTTATATTTTCCATAGGTTGAGGCCAAAATAAATCTAATGAAAATCTCCCACGGGAGGATAAAGGATAAAGTATTAAAACTACTATGCTTCACTATGAATATCTCATTTTCAAATGTGAACATTATGCACTTGTGAATAATCAACTAGATGACATCCATGGAGTGTAGCCATGGGTAGCCTGGATTCCCACAAAATTGGTTTGATTTCATGATTATGGAGAATGATGCATCTATTTTTTTGGGTCCAACTTCAAGAGGAAAAGTGAATGAACCTATCATAGGGTGAGAAAAACCAACATGAGTTTTCAACCATGGTTTCAATTGTACATAAAAATATTGATAGATCTCATGCACTAAGAAGAATCCCATAGTGATCACATTCCTTCCACACATGAGATCAATGAGTATTCATTGTATATTTTTATCATTGATACATCCAAAAATGTAGAGAGTACCAGTGAGTGCATGTATGGATGCATCACTATTGGTGAAAGCAATGTCAGGTAAAAAAGTGGTTTCACCCTTATGACGGTGAACATATATTAAAGAAATTAAGTTATATACTTCCTTCTCATAATTATCATCATTAATATCATCACTCATATCATCGAAACCTTGCAAAAAGTTGGATGAATGGTTTTCCATTGGATTGGTAAAAATTTGTAAGTTTTGATTAGGCAGGGCAACTAACTTGTTCACTTGATCATTAAAACTGCCCAACTAGATATGAATAGAATCAATGAGGTATTGAAATTTATGTTTAAGATTCATGTATCATTTTGTATCATGTCTACTTGTGTGATGATATTGAAAAAATACATTTGGATTGTAACTTGGAGGTAGAGGCTTAGTTGGGTCTATGGGTCTCACTATAGGTAATCAGATTAAGTTCTTATTCAAAATTTGTAACATGATTGAATGAAGGGTTTTAGGTAACTAGGTAAATTGTCTAGCTCTTGTTCTAAATTGTTATGAAGTTGAACTTAAAAAAAAAAAATTATGTTCAATGTGGTTGGTTTTTTGAAGTGTATATGTAACTTGATAAAGTTATTTTTTTGCTTCTTGAATGGTTGATAGTTGTTTTGTGGTACAGTTTTAGATTTCCCAATAGGAGTAGATGGAGATGTCACCATATTGACTAATTGAGTTCTAATAATCATAGAGGGTTGTACACAAAACTATAAAGGACATATATTTCATCAAGAAGATTTTATCACATATGTTAAGTTGTAAATTTTCAATGAACACTTGTCGAACATTTGAATCAGAAAGAGATTAATTTGTGAATAAACCAACTAATAGTTCCCTATAAATTTTGCCACCTTTCCAAGTTTTCCTTATTTGCATCATACTATATTAGTTATTATAATTTTAGTTCCAATGTTTACTCGGAAATGTTAGATGAATGCATCAACAAGCTCATTGAAGGAGTAGACTAAGTTATTTGGAAATGAACAAAACCATTCTGAGGTTGTGTCTTTAAATGACCTAGGAAAAATATTCTCTAGAATTTTATCCTAAAGAATGAAGTCACTACACAAGGCCATATATGTTGATATATGATTTATAGGGTCTCCTTTACCATTATACTTGTAAAATCGAGGTTCCTCTATGTTTTGTGGCATTGTTGTTTTAAAAATTTCTAGTGACAATGAGATCCTCTTAACATATTGTAATGGTTTTCTATTTTTTTTTTGGTTCAAAGTTGAGATTTATTGTTGGAGTGAGGTTAAATTTTGCAAAAGTTGGTTAATGATGCAATCATTAGTTGATATATTATGGTGAATATTGTGTGATTGTGTACGTGCTTGGGGGACTACTATGCTATATATTTATGAGAGGGGATGAAAATTGAGATGTTATATGTGAAGATCCAAAACCATAAGGATTTCTAGGAGAAAGGCCTAATGTTAGAGTTAGACCAATTCTTTGTTGTATCGTTGAAGAGATAATTGGATATGTGAATGTAGGAATAAAGGATATGATTGTAGGGAGGGATACTTGATTTCCTTCTTCACTTCAAACTCTAGTCCTTGATCATCATTAATTAGTTTCCTCATGTTATCTCTTATAGGGATTGTTGTACTAGCTAGGTATTCAACACTGACATTGTCTTGAACTCTTTCTAAATCCTTGCACAATTGTTTCATTTTTTCTTTGAGAACATGGGAAACCATAGTCTCAAAATTTCTAAAAAATGGTTTATTGTAAGGTTTTCATTGGTATGGTAGTTTTAGGGATAGAGTCCAAAATGGATTGAGTACTGACAACACTATGCATGAATGAGTTGGAAGACTCAAGATTTACAATGGATGTAACAGTAGCATGGGATACCATAAGTATAGAACTATATCTCACTGAAGTATTGATAGCATGACACTAGGTTATGAAGCTCATGCAAGTTTCAAAACACTTAAGTGTACCCACTATGAATACTAAACTAATTAATAAACTCAATAAAATTGCCAGAAATAGGATTTAGATAGCAAAAGTCGACAAAGAGCACAATAAGAAATATTTGTGAAAAAAATTATTCAATCAATAGCAGAAGGATAGAGGTTCCCAAAGGTGTTTGTTTCTTAGCCTATTTTTCCAAAAAATTAAAATTTAATTGAGAGTAAATTTGTTCAAGGGTTTTGGGCCTAGTTGTAGATATTATTGATAGTGAATGTTTTTCTATATTTTTCTTAATTTATGTGAATGCAAGTGTGTAGCAATATGTGTGGCATTCCAAGTTGACACTAATGATGACACAAGCTTTTTGACATCAATGAAAACACCAATACACTCACCAATCTACTCATACTTTCAACCACTCTAGAATAGAAGATTGGGACACAAAATTTGATGATCTTGTGAAGATCAACTCAAAAGGAACGGTAAGAGACATTCCAAAGATAAAGAAACATGAATCTACTAATTGCAAACCATGTCATGAGGGAACATAGACAAGGACCATATTTCCTACTAAGGAACATTCTACAACAAAGCCATTGGATTTGATTCATATTGATCTATGCAGACCAATGAGGATAAAGAGTATACAATGCACATGGCATGTAATTTATGATGCTTATTCATATTATTATAGAATGACTTGGATTACATTTCTAAAAGAAAAATAAAAATCATTTGAGAAGTTTAAAGCATTTAAGGCTATGCCTGAGAATAAAAATGGAAGAACAATCAAATTCCTAAGATCATGCAGAGGTGGAGAATTCACTTCTAACTAATATGATGAATTCTTTGATTTGCATGGGATTCAAAGACAATTTTTTCTTCAAGAACTCTATAGAAGAATGGAGTAGTTGCTAGGAAGAACTAGACTATATAGGAGATGGATTGAAAAATGTTAACTCAAGAAAATTTGTTAGATGTGTATTGGAGAGAAGAATTTTATACTACAATGTATATCTTAAATAGAGCTCAATTTAGGCCAAGGACTATTAAAACCCCATATTAACTCTGAAAAAGGAAGATTGGATTTAGTTAAACATCTTAGGATATTTGGAAGCAAGTTATACATCCAAAGGGATGAAGAAAATTTTGGTAATCTTGGTTCTAGATCTAATGAAGGTATTTTTCTTGGTTATTCTATGATAGTCAAGGCATACAGATGTTATAACAAAATATTGAAAATAATTGTGGAAAGTGTCAATATAAATATTGAAACAAAAGATTGAAAAGGATTGTGGAAAGCGTCAATGTAATTATTTAGGAAATAATATAGTCTATTGATTCTCTAGATGGAGAAGGTAATGAAGATCAAATCCACAATAGTGATGAAGAATCAAAAGTTCATTATGAGAATATAGTTACAAATACACTAGATAGGTATGTTAAGAAGAATCATTTTAAAGATCAAATTATAGGAGATAAGGATCACGGGGTTCAAGCATAGAGAAGAATTGAGAAATCAAATGAATAGGTACACTTTACATTATTATAAAAAATTGAACCAGGGTCCTATACAAAGGAAAGTAAAGAGAAACGCTGGCTAAATGCTATGGATGAGGAATTGGCTTAGATCAATAAAAATGAAACTTGGGAGTTAGTTTCAATACCAATAGAAAAAAACTATCATTGGTACCGAATGGGTCCCTAGAAATAAGTTGAATGAAGATGGAAAAATTATTCAAAACAAGGTTGTACTTATATGTAAAAGATATGCTCAAGTTGAAGGAATTGATTTTGAAGAGACATTTACTTCAATAGCAAGGTTGGAAGCAATCAGATTTTTGTTGGCCTTATCATCATTCAAAATTTTAAGGTATATCATATGGATGTTAAGTCTATATTTCTCATTGAAAAATTAAAATAAGTATTTTACATTAAAGAATAAGAAGGATTGCAATACTTATATAATCCAGATTTTGTGTGCAAACTAAAGAACTTTATGGACTCAAATAGGCTACTAGAGCATGGTACTCTAGATTAGATAGATATCTACAACAAGAAACTTTTGGGAGAGGTAGTGCAAATAGAAACTTATATATAAAAAATAGAAGGTGATTAGTTAGTTATTGTTATTGTTTATGTTGATAAAATTATCTTTGGAGGCAGTAGTGATGTTATGTACAAAGAGTTTCATGATGCAATTTAGAGTGAGAACTTGAAATGTCAATGCTTGGTGAATTATATTTATTTCTTGGTTTACAAATTCCTCAATCAGACAAAGGTATATTCATTTCTCAAAACAAGTACATCAAAGAAATGTTGAGAATTTAAGATGGAAGAATTAAAACTTGTGAGCACACCTATGGTTATTGGGTGTATGTTTAGTAAGGATGATGAATCTACTCTAGTAAAAAAAAACTTTGTATAGTTTATTGGTTGGTTGTCTATTGTATGTGACTGCGTCTAGACTAAATATTATACAAGTAGTTGGGATGGTAGCTATATTTAAGGTAGTGCTAAGAAAAATCATGTCAAGGAAAAAAAAATATATTAATATATCTAAAGGATACAAGAGATTTTGGTTTTTAGTTTTCTAAGAGTGAAAAAATTCATACTAAATACATCCAAATGGAGACTAGGTAGGAATCATATTTGATCAAAAGAGTACAAGCGGTGGAGCTTTCTTTCTTGGTTATAGTATTGTATCTTGTTTGAGCAAGAAGTAGGATTCAATGTCTTTATCTACAATAAAAGCATAATATATTGCAATAGCTTCATGTTACATTTAGATATTATAGATAAAGTATAACTTGAAGGAGATGAAAATAGAACTTGATGAACCCATTCTCATTCATTCTGACAATACTAGTGCTATAAAATTTTTCAAGAATCTAGTGATGCATTCAAGGATAAATCATATTACAATAATGTATCATTTAATGAGAGAGAATGTTGAAAACAAAAAGTTGAAGTTGGAGTATGTTGAAACTAAGGAGGAAATATAAAAATAAACATAGATTTTAGGGTGTAGGAATGCTATGGCTCTCTTGCTCACTTGGGGTTTTTCAGCTAAAGGAAAGAGATAGACCCCAAACCAAAATCTAGGTGGTTCACTCAAAATAATGTAAGTACATGAAAATATTCCTAAATGAAATTATCTAAATGCAATGGAATGACAAAAGAGATTGATTATTAATGCAAAACTATTGAAATGCAATTTTTTGGAAAACACATTATGATATGCAAAAACACGTAGAAATGAATGCAAATTGTAACATAAATGAATGAAACTATATGTGTGCACCTGAGAACTTGATGGAGACTTGTAAGAAATTTTGAAATACTATTGATGCTAGAAATTTGGCCTGCTAGGACTCATTCACCATTTTGGGTGAATTAGTCCTAGTTCTAAGAAACTGTCTCATAGCTCGTTTCGAACAAATGGGTACCCAAAAGTACAAAAAACAATGTTTAGGCTAGGAAATGGGATTCATTCAACACTAATGGAAAATGAGTCCACTCTTGAATTTCTGAAAATACAAAAGTTGAAACAGTAGCCCTCAGTCTACACTTTATCTCTTGAAAGGTGTTTGCCTCTAAAAGTTTGATTTCCAACACTATAGGTGACTTTTAATGGATATTTTGGCTTGTTCAATAAATGGATGACTTAAAAAACTTGCAACTTGATCCTTAATTATTTCCAACCCTTCAAGATACCTAAATTTTGAAACACACAAGAAGAGAAGGATAAATGTTGGATGTTAGGGCATGGGGGTTTGCCTTGGTCAAATCCCTTTATAGGTAATTAAACCAGAATATAGAAAGAATTTCAAGAAGCATGAAAACATGGATTTAGATACTTTCCATGATGTTTCATCTTGAATTTATACAACAAAAGATAATGATTTTTCCCTTGAATTTCTAAAAGGTGCTAGCTTGGTGACTTGAAAGGATAAAACCCTAGCTTGCTTGACTTGAGGTGGAAGAAAAAAGATGAATGAACGATAATAGATGTGAATTAAATTTTAGAGACTTTATTTTTGTAGGCGATTCTCCTAATTTTTGTATAAATTGGATCCGTAAGGCCGACATGAAGGAAAATAAAACTTAAATTCTAAAAGTTCCCACTCAAAACTCAAAAATGACAGAAATGGGCCTAATTCACCACCTTGGGAAAACCAGTCCTACCTAATAGGGGCTCATTTGTTAGAAACCAAGATCATATTTGCAAAATGAAAAGACCTTCCATAGAAGAGAAAATAAAAAAAGCAGAGGTTGCAAAAGATGTGCAACATAATATTATTCGAGAATTCAATTATTACAAGATAATGATTTGCTTTATAAAAGAAAGATATGCATAAACCTAATCTTATCTTGAGCAACAAGATAGCTCAAAAGATAAAGATGAGAATTAATTAACCTAGGAAATAAATAATACCTAAGTAAAGTTATGCAAGTGTAATTAAATATTAATTACACCAACACCCCCCATAAGTGAAACTTAGGGAGAAGTAGATTATTATGAAAATATGAGTCCCGACAACAAGGCCTGATCAGGTACTCATGTACAAATGCAAAGATGAGGTAGAGAAGAAAAACCCAATGGGACAAAACCACCCTACAATGAGATGACTGCTATAGAGAAGCATTGGAAGAACACTGTGGAGTAACACAAGAACCGCAATCTAACAAGCAAGGAAAGATACTTATGTCTACAACTGAAACCAAAACCAGAATCATGATAATGTGACAACAAACCCGATACCATAGAACACTGGAAAACTCACAAATTGAAACAACCCTGGAATCTGTGAAGAAACAATAGATGAGATGATAACATAATATGGAAACTGTGTATCTTGATGTCGATGCCAAACTGTAACTGAAACTCTCTTATGGGAAGGAGTACCAAAAAGGACTCTGGAACATTAACCATAAAAACATGGCCCTCAAACTGAGAAGTATTCGAACCAATGTTGATCAAGAAACATAAAATCTCAATCTAAAGTGTGAACTAATGAATCTAATATGTGTCAAGCAATATCAAAGATGTGGCCAAAAGAAACTTGGTAGCTAGATAACCCATACGAGTTGCCATCAAAACAAAATGGATATGGAGATCAAAGTGAAAACTACACTCTAATCATATTTATTATGCAAGAAACCCCCCTGATGGAATTTTATCATAGAAACCCCCCTGATGGAACTTTATCATAGCTCATTTATCACAGTAACCCAATGATTGTAAAAGGAGAGAATGCAAAACATCCATAAATAGAAAGTATGATGAAATGGTACTGAAATGAAGTGCAAGTTTTCAGCTTTCACTTTTCCAACTGCCAAAACATCCAAGTAATCTCCAAAAGACCCATTCAGACAAAACTAGAATAACAATAAACTTGGGATAGATACAGAAAAAAGTGCATGGACAACAAGATAGAGCTCCTCAATACCTTTCCAACACCTCAAAGAAGACAAAAATTGGGATCGTGGCAAAACATTATTAGCTCGAAAGCCCAAAATGAACATCTAACTTAGAACAAAAGTAAATGAAGATAAATAGAAATTTTTTGAAAAATAAATAGTACGACTAGAAAGTACTCGGAACCAACTTTCTGTTGATATCTCATTTTCCTGATTTTGATACTATATTCCCAAGTTATGACCAAAAGAAAAAAATTGCTCCTTTAGGAAAAATCAGGGCTACGAGGGGGCAAAGAGGCCATATGGCTGATGACGTCATGCTGATGTCAGCAGTTCACTGTGTTAAATTTGATAGCCATTTGGCCGTCGGGGCAAAAAAATGCCCCCCCTAAAAAAATTCGGCCACCTCAAAATTCTGGGAACCTATCAGAATATTCTTTACTTGCTGGGAATATTCCCTGCGACTGTCGGTATATTCGAATGCACATAATATTCATTCAGAATCTATTAAAGCTGGTGGAGGCTTCTTTGTCGATGGCGGTGGCGGAGTGGTGGCCATCCAGTGGAGTAGTGGCGGCGAAGCAAATTTACATTAGCTATGCCAAAAAAAATAAAAAAATCAAAGGTTTTTAATTTTTTTAATTTTTTTTCAAAAAATGAGCCTTGGGAAGCGAGCTGGGGAGGCTGTACGACCGCCCTAGGAATTTTTTTTTGCCTTCTAGATCAGCTACACCAAAATCAATGAAACAACAGGTGTTCTTAGGTTTTTTGGCCACTGCGAATGCAATGGTGACCTCCGTTTGTGCTCAAAATGCTCCAAAATTTCAGCTACCCCCAGATCATGCAAAAAATCTCTGAACTTGAAACCCTCACAGATCTGGCAAATGATGGCCAAAATCTGCAAAATAAAAGTCAATCCTAACTTTCTCCAGCGCTCTGAATCCAATGGTGAGGCCTGATCTAATCCAAAATGCCTCATGAATGAACTCAAGGCATGATACCCTTGAGGAATCCCAAACAAACCCTGCAATGATTTTCTCAAAAATCTGAGAAGGGGTTGCAAATCAAGGCTCTGATACCATGTTAGAAATCAAGATCAGATTTGCAAATTGAAAAGACCTTCCACAGAAGAGAAAATCAAAAAAATTAGAGGTTGCAAAAGATGTGCAACATAATAATATTCAAGAATTCAATAATTACAAGATAATGATTTTCTTCATAAAAGTAAGATATACATAAGCCTAATCTTATCTTGAGCAACAAGATAGCTCAAAAGATAAAGATGAGATTTAATTAACCTAGGAAATAAATAATACCTAAGTAAAGTTATGCAAGTGTAATTAAATATTAATTACACCAACATCATTCTCTGAGAGTTGCAAATTAGTTCTAGAGGTGTCCTTTCGATAGTTGAAATGTTGGAGAATGGGAAATTTCAATTGTTATGTTGATTTCATCAGGTATTTGATCAAATTATGCCTTAGGATGCAGAATATGGGGTCATAGGGGCCTATTAATGATTATGTGAAGGTCAATTAGAGCTTTGAGCATATAATTCAAGGTGAAAGTGTGATTAAATACACTTTACAACACTAAAATGAGGTCCACATAGCCTAGGAAGCCACAACATCCAATGTGAATGTGTAAGAAACAATACAACATTAGATTATAGTTATGTTTAATATAAAATACTTCTAGATTGATGTGATAATACCATTAAATACATTTCATAAATTTTAATTAAGGGAAAATGGGTTCATTAAGTCTAGAGAGGCGTGAAAGTATTTTACAACACTTTACAACACCTTTACAAGACATTGATAAATGCATTTTATTTAGTTTGCAAGGGTCCATGACCTAGTGTGGATGTGAAAAACACCTCACAACACCAAATCAAGGCCTCATTAAGTCCAATTTGTCATCAATTATTCCCATATCAAGCAAGTTTCCTTTTTTCTATGGTACATTTAGCCCACTTTAGTAAGAGGATGAACTTGATTCAAAATCACACTAAAGTAGACATTCAAGAGAGATCTGAGTGTACATATGTAGATGAAAAAGGCTGAAAAAGATCAAGAAGGAAATCAAGATACACAATCATGCAACATTTGGCAAGAACTAAAGGAAAAAATGGCGTGGAAAAGATGCACTCACTTTGAGGCCACAAAACATCAAGTCGTCCGTAGGGTGAGATGTCCCAAAGAAGTGGTTTAGTGAGAAAGTCATGCTAGTGTGTCGGATTCCCACCGTATAATGAGAAATTCATGCAAGTGTGCCAGCTCCCCATTATTCAAGCCATAGAAAAGTTATCCTCCTAATAAATTTGATAATGCATCACAATGAAAATGCTTTTGTAAATTTTTTTGAATGTTACGAAAAAAATTTGTTAAAGGGGATTTTGCTTTGTTCATGTAAGGTCTTCTTCTTAGGGAGCATTGTGCCTGATGTCTCCAAGAGAGGACAAGTCAGGGTGTTAGATTTTTATCCATGGAATGTCTCATTCACATCAGGCCACTTCAGTTGATCGTACACTCTTGGAAGGCATCAAACCCAATGACACCACCAAGAAGAGGACACATCACAAAAAAAAGACAAATCACACAATTAAATGTGCACAAAGATGTTGTCTATGTATGCCCCCACTTTAAAGTGGTTGCTACAATATTATTGTGAGCTATTTCTTTAAAGTAGAAGAGGGTATGTGAGTTTATTCGAAAGGCCCTATGCCAAGTATTATGTTTTCGATAAGCTGAATCATGAAGGAAGGGAGTATTTCACATGTGAGTCAATCTTAAGACATGCCATCCACATCCTGGGCTTTGTCTTATATGTTTATGAAAGGTTAATGACTAGCCAAGAGAGACAATGACAAGTGACATATGGGGATAAGGCTTCCTAACCCCTTGCCCTCACTGAGTGCAACACAAGGGTGAGCCAAAAATAGATGATTATATGTTGCTCCTTGTGAAGAATGTAAAACATGCAACTATGGCAAGAAGCAACAAATAATATTATTCATTGTGATAAGTAAATAAAGTTTCTACTTGATACATATTTAATGAGATGTCTATCAGTTTAGGATGTACCAATGTTAGAGTTTTCATGGAAGAATTGTTTGTGATAGTGTTGAAATGGGAGGAAGGTTTTTTTTTTGAGGGACAATAACCAAGATCATTAGGTTGTATAGGGACATGGATACCTTGTTCTATAGCATCACATTGTACACAAAGTTTGGTTGCTTGGTTTAGATTTGATGGTTGTTCAAGTGTCTCAAAGTTTGTCTTGGATGTTGTCTTTTCTTTTAGGGTGGTTGAAGGGGATGTTTTTGATATTACTACTTTTTCTCTTTCCTTTTGAGATTCTTTTTTCATGATCATGTATTCCCCCATGTATATATATATGAATCAAAGGTTTTCGAAGCCTCTTCCAATAACTTTGTGGCTTCTTCAATTTTATTTTGTTTTTCTATATCTGTTTGCTTTTCATGATTGTCAAATCATTCCCATGATGGAGGTAAATCTATATCAAGCAATTTAGGATGCTTCAGAGTGAGGTTTATTTTTGGTTTTCATGTGATATTGTTGGTGTTTTCTTGTACCATAATACCTTCCCTATTAGGAGATTTTTTAGGAGAAAGGAAAACAAGATTTTGATCACATTCCATTAATAGGTTTTGTATAGTAACTTCATCACAAGCAGAGGAGGCATCAAGAGAAGAAAAAGTGTCACATTTATGTTTTTCATTGATTGGATCCTTTTGCTCAAGTATGCATTCTTATATGAGGGAAACATTAGGAAAGGGAGCTAGACGATTCTCATGACATTCAATGAATAGTTTATCTAATCCCAAAATATCTTCTTCACTAGTAGAAGAGACATTAGGAGAAGACCAAGTATGATTATCATGATTATCTTTGATTACAACCCTCTGTCTAATAATGTTTTCCAAAATATGGGAAGAAAAATCAAGAGAATTGTCATGGGTCTTACAGGTTTGATCATCTAATGCCAACATAGCCTCATCACAAATAATATGATTGCTCACAAAAAATTTCTCACAAATAGGGGAGGAGTTAGAAGATGAATGTAGACTAGGTATAGGGATGTTAAGAGATGTGTTTTGGATCTCATTCTCTTGTGCCATAATATCTTCCAAAGTAGGAAAAGTTATAGAATAGGAGATTTCAACAATGTCATAATTCTCAATAGATGTATCTTCTTGCAGCAAAATATCTTCTTCACATGTAGGAGAGATATTGTGAGAAGAGGAACTATGATCATTATGATTGTCTATGCTTTCATATTGTTCTATCACTTCATTTAGACAAATATAAGAGATATTATAGGGTGTGGAATTATGGAGTGTGTCAACATTGTTATTCTCTTGTGCTAAGAAACTCTCATAGCTAGGAAAGAGATTGGAAGGATGACTAGCAGTTTCATGGTTACCAATGATTGGAATTTTTTGTTCAAACAAGTCATCCCAAATGGTAGGGGTATTAGGAAAGGGAGGAATAAGATTCTCATGAGTCTCAATGAGGATATCTTATAACATCAAACTATCTTATTCATGTCTAGAGAAGATATTAGGAGAACAAAAGGTTTGATTGTTATGATTATCTACACTTACATATTCATGTCCTAGAATGTATTCTTGAGTGGGAGAGGTAGGATTTTCATAGCTCTCAATAATATCATCCACACAAATTTGTTTTTCATGATCATTTTTGTCTTTCCAAGGAGGGGGGAGGAGGAATACAAGCAAGTCTTTCACATGATCTTCAATGATTGTTTCTTCTTTCATCAAAATATCTTCATCACCAATGGGAGAGATATCGGGAGAAGAACAAGTATGATTATCATGAGTATCGATGCTTGCATCCTCTTGTATCAAACCTTTAGTGGATGATCTAGGTAAGATGAAGTCATTAAGGGATTCATCTAACATCTATAGGTCATCACTACTAAATCGATTGGATGTTATTCTTTTTCTAAATTGAATCATATTTTGAATTGGGTCATTTGATGTTTTCAGTTTTTAGTTTTTGTTTTCTAATGAATCTAATCTAAATGAACTAGGAACTAGTGCTGAAAATGAAAATTACAAAAATATAATGCTATCCATGATTGCTATGAATGTAAACAAGATTTAAATGTAATAAAAGATAGGAAAAATTAAAATGTAATGTAAAGACATAAGATGAAATGCAACTTTTCATATTTAAAACAAGGTAATTTACTGATTACACTATGCAATGATCTAAAAATGAAATGTTGTGAATGAAAATTTGAAATTGATAAATGCATGGAATGAGCTATTTTAAGGTAAATATGATGAAATGTATGTAACAAAAACTCAACTAACTAATACAGATAGGTAACAACACCAAGCATAAGCTTACAAATAGGGTTTTCAGTTTTGTAAACGGTAGTTTTAGGGGTGAAAAGGGACTAATTCACCCAAGGTGGCAAATGAGTTTGTTGGAATATGGATTCTAGTGTTGTCATTGATGGCAACCTAAGTCATTATTTTGGACTGCAGATCGGGATTTGTTCATACCAATAGGCAGAGTGAAGAAAAAGAGTATTATTGGAAGTGAGAATGAAGAACAAGGTATCCAGTTAGTATGTCAATCTGTATGCTTCACCAGATTATCATTTTGAGTTGTGGATCTTAGGGAAGGTTATTAAGTATCGATTTTATCTTATTGCTAAGTTTTGTGATGTCACATCAATTGCTGTGTAAGTTAGGAGATCTGACTAGATGATTTTTCTATTTATTTGTTCATGAAGGCTGACTCAATCAATATGGCATGTCGCAGATGTATAAGGAGTAATTGTTCAAATATTTATGTGTTTGAGCAATTTATTTTGTGTCCCAGCATAGAATTAGCTGACTTTGATGGGTGCGCATCAAATATCAAATATGGATTGAGCTGACTATTGGAAAATATTTTTATTTTGTTGAAGCTGACATAAAGAGACTAAATTGTTGATAGAGGATATATATATGAGTTCGGGTATTTCATTTTGATGTATGTATGGGTGTGAAGAGTAGAGAATATGTGTGTAAGAATATCAAAAGATCAGTTGTGTGAATTTTGCTTTTGCAGAAGAGGATTTTTGTGAAGCAAATTAAGGAAGAGCAGAGCGAAGTGCAAAATCAGATATAAGGTCCTAAATTTGATCTATGAGCCTCACCAAAACTGATACTAGGAATTTATAGATGCTACTTTCTCAGTTCAACTTTTTGTTGTAATCCAAATATATTGTAAGGAAGTGAGCCTTCCTTTTTTTGAGAAGTGAGCTCTAGGCAGTGTGCCTGAATGCATGTGCATTCAATTTTTATTCATACTTTTAACAGAGTATAAATTGTGGATTGACCTCCACCGTGGTTTTTCCCCTAACAGGGTTGCCATGTAAAAATCTTGGTGTTATATTGTTTTTATTGTTTCCTTCTTGTTCTTGCATCTTTAATTCTGTTGAAATGTTTTAAATGGTGTAAGATCTAAATTTAAATTCAAATATTGTTGAACACTAATTCACCCCCCCAAGTGTTCCTTGATTCCAACAATTGGTATCAGAATAGGTTCCTTTACAAAAATTTAACAACTTGAGATGGATCTTGGAATACAATGGACTCTGGTGGTCTTCAATAGTAGATTTTGGTGGCACTTGATGATCTTGATCAATCTAAAGAAAAAGTCCTAGAATTAAAAGAAAATCTTTAGGATGTTGAAAAATTCATTCAATCATTGAAGGTAAAATCAATGATTCAAGAAAAAAGATGAAGGAACTATGGGATCAACTGAAGCAGATAGAAAGTAAATTCTTGGAAGATGTTCACCTGAATCAGACCTTAAAATAAATAACTAAAGAATGTGAAAATCTTGTTAGAGACAATATTTCTCTAAAATCTATGGTGATGAGGCAAACTAAGGAGATTGAAGAAAGAAGGAAGAATGAGGAGTATCTAGCCCAGTCCTTAAAAGAAAGATATAAAGAATGCAATAGAATTAATAGTGGATTCATTCAGGTAGAGATTGAACTGCAACGATCCATAAACAATGAACAAGAGCTTGAAAGATATATAGTTGTTCTCAGAGATGAACTCACTACTACAAATGAATACAATGAGAAGTTTAAGATCAGTTCTGCTAAGCTTGATGAGCTGACTAAAGGACAAAAGAATGAAAATGGCAAGTGAGGTCTTGGATATAAGAAGGGAGAAAGTTTTGGATCTGAACATAAGGATTGAGACAAAGAAATCAAATGAACAAAGGTAGAAGGTATTTAGTAAGACAACCCAATGCTCAAAATTTTAATGGTCACTACTTTTCTTGTAATAAATTTGGTCATATGGCTTCTCTATGTAGAATTAAAATGAATTCAAGAAGTCCATCATTTCCCAGTCAGTGTTTTAGTTGCAATAAGTTTGGTCATAAGTCAATTGAATGCAAAAGTATGTCTATTAGTGTAAGGAATGTTAAATGCTACACCTGTGGAAGATTTGGGCATGTTTCTAATAAATGTAGATCAAGAGGAAATCAATGGAATGTGTGCTCTACACAAAGAAATCATGAATGTGTGTTACAACTACAACAAATTTGTTCACATTGCAAGATTTTGTAGGAACAAAAACATGGATAGAAGAGGTCTGGTATACAAAGGAAAAATTTCCCATAAATATGATAAAGGAAAAGGGAAAGTGACCGTGGAAGAGATAAGAGCACAAATGAAGAAAATATGGGCAAGGAAGAGTGAATCTGATGAAGGAAATAAGCTCACACCAGAAGTAATTTCTGCTAATTCCTCCAAAAATTGATCTTAGGCCATTGGCCTAGGGGGAGTTTTTCAAGAAAATCCTTTGTCCCCCTATCGGTAGTTGGCACCAGAATGTAGGAAACTAATAGTAGTTGTGCTAATAGTTTTCAAATGTATCGATGATCATTTGTGTAGAAATTTGAGAAGTAGAAGGTCCACAAATGAATTCTACTTTTGTTGTCTAAGAAAATAGAGTATCTAGAACACCTAAGGAAATTTTTTTAATGAGATAAAAAGGTTAGGTGTGTGAGATATAAAAGGGTATCTGGAACCCTCATTTTTCATCTAGCATTGAAAAATAATAGAGGGAGAGCATCTGCAACAAAATTTTGAAGGATTAAAGTCAATTCGGTGGCGAATTCATCAGGTATTTCAGTTTCTTGTAGAATTCTCACTTAATTTGGTGTTTCGTAGAAACTTGTTTGGTAGGGAAAGGAAAATGAAGCAATTCAAAGAAATGATGAATTTAGATGAATACAATAGTGAGAAGATTAGGGATGTGAGAAATTTGTTTTCGGCCGATGAATTGAAATGGCTTGATGGTGTGAAACAAAAAAGTTTGGACATTTGGAATGAATTTCCCTACTTTGGTAATGCAAAAGTCGTTAGGTTTATCCTGAACAAATTGAATGATGAAATTCTAACTCTGGATAAACCCTATCTCATTTTGAAAGAAGTGATTAAGAATCTAACTAGATTATGCGATGTTGGGGACATACCAAAAAAGTAGTCAAAACGTTAACCAGAGTAACTAGAGATGAGAGGGCTTTGATAATTTCAATGATCAAAGATCCGATAACAAGGTACATTATGCATGGAATCTCATACAAAATATTCTTCAAAAATAGTGAAGGTGCAACTTCGTTAGGTGTAGTTTACATCTCTCATAAAATGATAATGGAGGATCATGATTTTGATCTGTGTGGACTGCTAAAAGATCAATTGATGGAAAATGTGAACTAATAAAGGAGGTAGATTACCCCTTCAGGTTTTGTACCTTGGCCATATGTCTTGTGATGTATTTTCTTAATTGCTTGCCATAGATCAGTAATGTTGTATGGAAAGAGAATGAACTAGTTTGTAAATAGATTTTTGAACATTCTAATACTTTGGCAGATTGTGGGCAAGAGTATGCAAATTTATTTAAAGAATTGCTTGGGAAATTTGGAGCAATTAGCATTGCCATTCTGGTAAGAGCACTTGAAGTTGGATCCTCTTCTGGTGAGATGGAGAGAAAGAAGAAAAGAGCTCAAGAGATTGTTGATTACACTCCTCCAACACACAAGACTCCAAAAATTGAAGGAAAAGGTAAAGATCTAGTGATTGTGGACATACAAGATGAAGAATCTGATGAGTACACTCCAAGGGAAGAACCATAATTAGTTGAACCAGATTTAGTTATAGCAGAAGGAAGTGAAGAATAAGGTGATTTATCCAAAGTAAAGATACTATAGCTTGTTCAGGAGAAAGATGGGATGTAGAAAATTGCTGACATATGGTCTGATAGACCCTCATATGAGTAGGACCTAATCGAGAGAACAATAAGTACTTATTTTTTGCGCAATAACATTGGTTTGGAGAGTTTGCATAATGTGTTTCTTGAAGAGATGATTGAATGCATTAAGAAAGCCATGGTAACTGAGTCTGAGGATAGAAAAGAGGAGGAAATAATTCTACATTTGAAGGAACAATTCAGGCTATCTCTTACCAAGAAAAAAAGGAAAATGAATGTGTTCAGGCAATGCATAAACACAACCAATAACATCTACAACTATTTTCTAATTCGTTGGCCTCATGCAGTTGGGAGATACAAAGATAAGCTAGAGTAGATTGAATCTGAGCTGAACAAGATTGGTCAGGATTATAACATGTTTCAGGATCAGGATGGTGCATTCAAGAAAAGGATTCAAGAGTTGTAGTTTGAGTATACAAAAGTTCATGTTTCACCAGAAACAACCTTGTGGATACCTTTTGGAAAGTGAAGGATTTAACCAAATGTAGGTTGGAGCAATTAATTGAGGTTTTGAGGAAAGGAGAGAAATTAGAAGAGGCAATCACAATTCTAGATTCTCTCATCCAGATTATCGACTAGACATCAGAGAACAATAACTTGATCTTAATCATTGGGATTGTAGTATAAGCTTGGAGAAATTTCTTCTGGAAATGAAAGAAAAGTACAAGATAATTTTTTGATTCAAGTAGTAGTTGTATTTCTTCAAATTTTGATCAAATTTTTGAAAGTGAGAGAGAGTGCAGTGAAAAATATTTTTTTCATTGATGTCAAAGGGGGTGAGAGAGTAGTCAAAAATTCCTCATCACTCTAAGGGGGATTTGCATTTTGAAATTTTCTAATCTTCCAACGTAATCATATTGGTTATGACACTTAGTCATTTTTCACCAAGTGTTGCCAACAATGCCAAAGGGGGAGATTGTTGGCATATGGCTTCTAGTGTTGTCATTAATGGCAACCTAAGTCATTATTTTGGTCTGTAGATCAGGATTTGTTCATACTAGTAGGAAAAGTGAAGAACAAGAGTATTACTGGAAGTGAGAATGAAAAACAGGGTATCCGGTTAGTATGTTGATTTGTATTCTTCACCGGATTATCATTTTGAGTTGTGGATCTCAGGGAAGGTTGTTAAGTATCTATTTCATCTTATTGCTAAGTTTTGTGATGTTGCATCAATTGGTGTGTAAGTTAGAAGATCCTGTAGGATGTTTTTTCTATTTATTTTTTCATGAAGGCCGACTCCATGAATATGACATGTCGCAGATGTATAAGGAGTAATTGTTTAAATATTTATATGTTCAAGCATTTTTTTTGGGTCCTAGCATAGAATTAGCCAACTTTGATGGGTCCACATCAAATGTCAAATATGGATTGAGCCAACTATTGGAAAATATTTTTATTTTCCTGAAGCTGACATAAAGTGACTAAATCCTTGATAGTCGATATATATGAGTTTAGGTAATTCATTTAGATGTATGTATGGGTGTGAAGAGTAGATAAAATGTGTGTGTGAATATCAGAAGATTAGTTGAGAAAATTTTGCTTGTGCAGAAGAGGATCTTTGTGAAGAAAATTAAGGCAGAGTAGAGTGAAGTGAAGAATTAGACAAAAGGTCTTGAATCTGATCTATAAGCCTCACCGGAACTGATACTAGGAATTTGTAGATGCTACTTTCTTAGTTCAACTTTTGTTGTAGTCCAAATATCTTGTAAGGAAATGAGTCTTCCTTCTTTTGAATATTGAGCTCTAGGTAGTGTGCATGAATGCATGTGCATTCCCTTTTTCTTCATACTTTTAACATACAATAAATTTTGGATTGACCCCCACCGTGGTTTTTCCCCTAGGGTATGTGTAGGATCATGACGGGCCAAAAAGTGGCAATATGATGGGTATGTGGCTGAAATTTTTTGTTTTACCCAAAATTGATGAAATGAAAAGGGTTTTTAAAGGAGATTCTCCACTTTCCACCAATATAAATTATGCTTTACTTTGAATTTAATAAGTAATTCTTATTCATTTTTTGTTCAAATTATGACTAAAGTCCTGATTGATAGGCTGATTGAAAAACATCTATAGCATTCAAACAGTATCATATTTTTTGAATCCAAAACATGTGTCACATTCTATGCTTTGCATACTATAGGATTAAAAAAATAAAAAGTGAATTTCATGAAGTTTTGACCAAGTTAAGGTGGTTAGACATATGAGTTTTTATATTTTTTAAAAATTGTAATAAAAAAATCATAATTAATTATTTACTTGGAAAAAAATTACAAAAAATATGCATCACATCGAGACATGAGTCCTCTACTTATATCTAAAATCTTGTAAAAAAATATTATTATTTTATTGTGGTTAGGGTGGTTAGATAGACACCTACTTATCTTTTCCCTGAATTTTAAGTACTACTGCATTGAAATTTCAAATTTTCACCAAATAGATGTTTTAAAAAATAAAATAAACCTAGTAGTTTAGAGACTACATTCAATTTTCTACATATTCTATTCTTAAATATTTTTGAAATAATATAGATAACTTATTCAAATTTTTACGTCAAGCTTCCTAACTCTGATTTTTCTGAATTTTTTGCCACTTAAGGGCCTGTTTTTTCCATGATGATCCTGCACATACCCCCTAATAGGTTTTCCATGTAAAAATCTTTGTGTTATAGTGTTTTTATTGTTTCCTTCTTGTGCTTGCATCTTTACTTCTATTAAAATGTTGTAAATGGTTTAAGATCTGAATTGAAATTTAAATATTGTTGAACATTGATTCATCCCCCCTTCTCAGAGTTCCTTGAGTCAAACAGAGTCCTAGTGGGGAGTTTTTTTAGAATTTAAAAAAAAAATTCATTGATTTTTTATTTATTTTTAGTTCTGTGATGCAGACCTAAGTTAAAAATGTAGAATTTTAGAATTTTTCAATGATTTAAGATGCAAAAATGCAACCTATATGCACTTTCACTAGTGCAAAATTTTAGAAATCCTAGAATGCAACTTTAACAAATGCAAAATGAAATGCAAGCTAATTCTAGGAGAATCATGGACTCAAAATATGAAAAGAAAGTATTCAAAAAGCAGGTTCACCAAAATGAACAGTAGATTGTAGGGTGTAGGCATGCTATGACTCTTGCTCATTTAAGGTTTTTCACCTAAAGGAAAGAGATAGATCCCACACCAAAATATAGGTGGTTCACTCAAAACAATGTAAGTACAATGAAAATATGCCTAAATGAAATTATATAAATGTAATGGACTGATAAAAGAGATTGATTATTAATGCAAAACTATTGAAATGCAATTTGTTGGAAAACACATTGTGATATGCAAAAACACCTATAAATGAATGCAAACTGTAGCATAAATGAATGAAACTAAAGGTGTGCACCTGAGAACTTTATAGAGACTCAAAATGACTTCTAAAATGTTGATGCTAGAAATTTGGCCTACTGGGACTCATTCACCATTCTAAATGAATTAGTCCTAGTTTTGAGAAACTGTTTTGGAACCCGTTTCAGACAAATGGGTACCCAAAACTGCAAAAGACACTTTTTAGGCCAGGAAATGGGACTCATTCTCCACTAATTTTGAATGAGTCCACTTTTGAATTACTTAAAATACAAAAGTGGAAACAATAGCCCTCAGTCTGTAATTTTTCTCCTAAAAGGTGTCTGCCTCTGAAAGTCTGATTTCCAACACTGTAGGTGACTTTTAATGGATATTTTAGCTTGGTCAACAAAGGGATGAATTAAAAAAAAATTCAATTTGATCCTTAATGATTTACCAACCTTCAATATGCCTAAATCTACGAACATACAAGAAGAGAAGGAGAAATGTTGGATGCTAGGGCATGGAGGTTTGCCTTGGTCAAACCCCTTTGTAGGTAATTAAACCAAAATAGAGAAATAATGTCAAGAAGCATGAAAAAATGGAGTTTAATACTTTCCATTATATTTGATCTTGAATTTATGCAACAAAAGATGAAGATTTTTCCCTTGAATGTTTGAAAAGTGCTATCTTGGTGAATTGTAATGATAAAACCCTAGCTTGCTTGACTTGAGGTGGATGAAAAAAGATGAATGAATGATAAGAGATGTGAATTAGGGTTTAGAGACTAGATTTTTATAGGTCATTCTCCTAATTTTCCTATAAATTGGATCCCTAAGGATGACATGAAAGAAAATAAAACTTAAATTCTTAAATTTCCCAAAACTCAAAAATGACCCAAATGGGACTAATTCGCCACCTTGGGTGAATTAGTCCCACCTGGAGGGAATCATTCACCCAAAGTGGTGAATTGGTCTCAGAGGTGTCCTTTTGACAACTAGAATGCTGGAGAATGAGAAGTTTTAGTTCTTATATTGATTTCATCGGGTATTCAATCAAATTATGCCTCAAAATGCATAATATGGGGTCATAGGGGCCTATTAATGATGATATGAAGGTCAATCAGGGCTTCAGACACAAAATTCAATGTGAAAGTGTGATTAAATACACTTTACAACACTAAAATGAGGTCCACATAGCCTAGGAAGGTACAACATGCAATGTGAATGTGTAAGACACATTATAAAATTAGATTAGAATTATGTTTAATTTACAAGCCTTCTAGATTGATGTGATAATGCCATTAAATACATTTTATAATGCTGAATTAAGGGAAAATGGGTTCATTAATCCTAGAGAGGCATGAAAGTCTTTTACAACACCTTTAAAAGACATTGATAAATGCATTTTATTTAGTTTACAAGTGTCCAAGACTTAGTGTGGATGTGAAAAAAACCTCACAACACCAAATCAAGGCCTCATTAAGTCTAATTTGTCATCAATTATTCCCATATCAAGCAAGTTTCCCTTTTTCTATGGTACACAGACCTTTTCACAAAGCCACTTCTGAAGGAGACATTTGAGTATCTGCAACACCTATTGAATCAAGAGGAAGCATAGGTTGATGGGGATTTATAACTCTATACTACAAGAAGACTTGGTTGTCTTGCAAAGTGTTTCTAAACCTAGTTGTGCAGATGCAATGTGTTCAAAAGGTTTGGTTGAAGCATGCACTCAGGGGGAGTCTATCTGAGAAACAATATTTTAGATTATGTAGTAAGCAATTGAGGTTTTCCTTTCATTTCAAAAGGGGGGAAATGGAACTCAAAATTCTAAATAATATATCGAGAGAAAGTGGAAATCAATGTAAAGTGGCTTCATGATCCTAACACAATTTTTTGTCTTCTTGTGCTAGTAGCATTTGGTTGTTTTCCATCATTGAAAAGATGCAAATTATTGCACATATGTTGTCATTGATGTTAAAGGAGTGATGTTAGTAGATAAATGAGAATTAAATGTAGTTATACTACAATATTACATTATTTGAGAATAATGAGGAATACTACATGTAGATTTATTGGAATATAATTCTTGTATCTATTCATGTCATAGGAAGTGATCCAAAAGTTTGATACATAATGTTTGAGGTATGTTACACGATCAATGAGACTATTTTGGTAACATTTTTTTATTTGAATTTTTGCATAGATGTGAGTTATGTCTTATGGTTTGAAAGGATTTTATGTATACACATGATTTCCCTTATTCTAAAGTTTCTCAAATTCATGTTCATCAAGCAAAAAGTTTGAAGTGACAAAAGTGTCATTGTATTGGTTAATAAAGTAGGTTGATGTTGCAAATCTATATGATAATGGCTTGTAGCGTGTACTCTCTGGAGGAAGTTAATGGATTACCATTGGGACTAGATAAGTAAACATTGGGAACCATTTCATGTGTTCTATGATCAAGAGTTGCATGTGGGCTATTGGACCTAGCCTATTTAGACATGTTTGGTTAAGGAGTTGTTGTGTGGTTGACTTATGGATATTATTTTATGTTTTGGTCTGATATATGAATGTAATCATAAATATAATTCATATATATATGTATAAAATCCATCCGAAGAATATGTAGTAGATTGAATGGTAGGTAATTATGGATTTAATACGAATATTAGAGTGATACAATGTGTGATGCATTCTAATAATCGTGTGCCATTATTAGAAGATCATTTGCTATGTGGGAGAGTGTTTGAAGGTTGATTAGAACAAGTGGAAGCTATGTTATTAGTCTTGAATATCTACAAAACTATTTTTATGATCTAGTAGGACTAGTGTCTTACTTGTTGAGCTCATTCTTAGATATGCGTAATATTGGGATTTATGTCTCTAGTAGGTTGGTGCCTATAAATACAATAGGGGATTGGTGTCTCTAATAGGTCGATCCCTACTTTATGATTATAATTTATTCATTATTTTGTGAGGCTATATTTGAACATTAGATCTAATTAGCTCTACCCATCATGATTTTTCCCATTCTTGGTTTCCACTATATCTAGTGTTTATTGTATGAATCTATCCATCAGTATTGCTTGATTACTAAAAGCTATTTTGATTCATGTTTAATTAGAGAGTTTTAAATAGACTGGATATATTAATTCACCCCCATCTAAGTATATTGTGTACCCTTCATAACCATCAAAGCATCTATAAAAACCTAACTTTTGGGATATTAAATCACCTATCCTACCTCCTTATATTTGTATTAATGGTGTTTCTCTTATATATGTTGTTTCCCTTTTTTCTCATTTTTCCTTGTCATTCTCACACTTCTTTATTTACCTTTGTAGTTTCTCATTCTCTATAATTTTGTTCTTGCTTCATCTTGATTTCAAGCTTTGGTGTGATAATTGTAGCTACTAGGTATTTTCTTGGTTAATTTCTTGATTATGTGATTAAAATTTTATTTTTAGGAACCACCATCCATGTTTTCATCTTTTACCATGTATTATTCTTCCTTGGTTGTTTAATGGTAGTGTTATTTTTTATTTTTTTTTCATCTTTTTCTTGTTTTGTTTACTTTATTTGTTGTTAAAATATTATGCTTTTGTGCTTTTTATTTTTTCCCCTTTCCATTTTTTGGGATTTTCTAGTTGGGGAAGCACAAAATGTGTTGTATCTTTCAAATTCAAAAAATGTGAAATCTTTTAATAATTATAGATGTTTTTCAATTAACCTATCAATTAGGACTTAAGTCAATATGCATGTAGAAAATCAATAATAACTATCTATTTAATTCCAAATAAGGCATATCTTATATTGGTAGAAGGATGATAATTTTCTCAATAAACCCTTTTCATTTCATCAATTTCGGATAAAAAAAAGTTGTCAACCACTTTTGTGTCATATCGCCACTTTTTGGACACCCATGATCCTGCACTCACCCAATAGTGATCATGATTTATACCCTAAGAAATAAAACTAGTTACTATAAACTATTAATTAAAATCAACTAATTGATTTTTCATCTTGTGTTCTCAATGTTCAAGAATTGTGACTTTTACCTATTTCTTTATTTTTCTAGAATTAATATACATTTTTTTATGATAGAAAAAGATACCTATATAAAATGCTCTCCTTCAATATAAGATGAATAAAAAATATTTAAATATCCTTCTTCACATTAGATCAAATACGATCTTATACAAAGTTGAGAAAATTATATTAAACTTAACACAAGAATGCATGCCTAGTTAAACATATATTTTAAATATTTTAGTATAAAAATAAAAAATATATATTAGAACCACTCTTTTTGTATTCATAGATAAATTTATAATATAATAAAAAATTGATATTTCAAGTTATTTCTTGGATCCATTTTAAAAGTAGGTACATATCTTTCTTGTTCTATACTATACAATTCACCCAAGTGGTAGTTTTGATGGTGGGTGGGAAAGTTTAACTCTAAAACAAGGATTCATTGCAACTTCAAGGGAAAAACCAAAATTTTCTCCCTATCCAATCACTTAAATTGACTTGTATTAATATTAGAGATATTATACACATCGTATATGATCTTCAAAATTTTAAATTTGTTTCTAATATTACATACAAAATTCATGTTACTTCAAGTTAAACTAAAAATTCACAATATTAAATATTTTATTCAAAGTATACAACAACTTGTTGGATATTTGTTGGAATTTTCATTAGTTTTGTCATTGATGTCAACCTCCAGTATGATCAAGAAGATTTTTTTTCTATGTTGGAATTAGTGTTAACCTCTAGTGTGGTCATGTTGAGTAGGTGTTTGTGGTGTTGTGAAGATGCAACTGGTTCACTTGATTTCTAAGTGATTTTGACAAAATTTGAACAATAGAGTGTGAATATGTGCTTGTGTAGTTTGGTTATGTTGATCAAAGGTGTTCAAAGGTACAATATCCAAAGTTTTAGGTTCTAGATTGTGTGACAATGGAAGATGTGTTTTTTGGTATGTTTACCTATGAAGAAAGTGGTCTAGGAGAAATGAAATTGCTCCAAATGTCTCTACATTGAGGTTTCTTATCTTGTAGATTTGGGAATGTGCTAATATTGTCTATTTCTACCTTTCCCTAAAGTTCGAGCTTGGACTCATAAGTTATGTTCTATGACAGTATGTTTCGTTGCACAAAATAAATGAGTTCTTTAATAGTTCCAAGTGGTTGCATCAATGATGTTTGATATTATCATGAAGTTGAATATTCTTGGATGTTGAAAAATGTTGGTATATGGTTTGCATGGTGCTTTTAGACCTAGAGAGGTGTGTATACATGGTTGTTTGTTTAGTGTTAGTATAGGTTTGGCCAACCTCTCATGCTAGCACTAATTGTGGAGGTTGTTTGTTGTTTGTGGAAGCGTGGAAAAGTTTGTCAATGTAGATTTAGGTCCTGGTTAACCCTTAGTGTGGTATTCATGCACTTCTTTCCAACAAAAAAGTGTTTAGTACTGACCTATTTAGTGGTTGCATGTTTGAGGTGTATACATTTCATTGTGGATGACATGGAGAAGGTTTTTGAGGTTGTGGAAGATATATAAGCAAGGTTAATTGTTGAATAAGTGAGTGGTGCATGGTGTGGTGTGAAATGATGCAAATGTGATCCAGTGTGGTGATCTAAGTGTGAGCCTAAATGCCTAAGTCTACCAAATGCAGTGAGAAGAATGGGTCTACTTTTTTAGTGTGCCTGAAGTTGTTAGAGGCAGTGAATCAAAGGTTGTAGATGGTGTATAGTTGTAGTGGTATAAATTTTTTTCTTTGATATAGTGAATCTCTCTATAGCTTTCTTCTTTTTTTCTTCTTTCTTCTAGATAGTGAGTCCTTTGGGAAATGATCACTTGGCAGTGAGTCATTCTTCTCTTTTGGGAAGTGAATCCTTTCAAAAATGATCCTATTGTATATGATGTTTCTTTTCATATATGTGTGAGCTAATCCTAACCATTATTTTTCCTTGAATATGTTTTTCCGCATAAATTTGGTGTTCTCTTTTCTATGGTATTGTTGTGTTGATGTTTCATATGTGTAATTTTTGTTGATGCTTACTAATGATCTTAAAGTTAATAAGGGTATAAATATTTATGAGGGTTTGATTATTTTTAATGTACAATTGATCCATCCCCCTCTTAGTTGTCTTGTGTCTCTAACATTTTGTATCAGAGTTGTGGTTCCTTAGAAGAAGCTTAACCTCTTGAGATAGATCTAGATGGAACACAAGAAGGCTACCAAAGATCCTATACTTGATGGAACAAATTATGCTTATTAGAAATCTAGGATGGAATCCTTTCTTATCTCTCTAGGGTTTGGAGTCTAGAAGTCAATTGAAATTGGATAAACTATGACTACTAATGGTTCAACAAGTGATGATGAGGTCAAGGATTATGGGAAGAATTGAAAAGAAATAAATGGTCTAGTGAGAGGTGTTGGTTATTTTTTATGAATACAACTTAATCTTATCCCTCACCTATGAATTTTCTCGAATTCAATTACTAGCAAGGGTAAGGATTCACCAGCACACAAGTAAGGTTCTAAGGCCCTTACTTCTACTCTTCGAGCTTTGTGAAACCCAAGAGGGTAATCCCATGTATGCTCATAAGATACTAATTTGGTCAAGAGAATTTCCATACATAGATGAATTCCTCTAAAGTGCAAATAAAAAACATCCATCAACAGTTTGGTTGACCTTTTAACAATTTATTATCTATTGCAAGGAATACGGTAATACTTCAGATTGGTAAAATATAATTGAATTTTTTTTATGATTTCATTCTCATTTCAAGACTCAGGTCAGGTGCATCACTAATCATTTAAATCTAAGGTAAGATAATGAAAATATCAAAGCCTTTTCCATGGGGATAATGGATCCACATTTGCAATTAATTAGTAATACATTAACAATTTAACTTAATAATTGGTGGACTATTGCTATACTACTTTATAGCATTCAACTAATTGTGTTTAAAATATAGTTACTTATCAAATCCTATATCCTTTCCTCACAAACCCATGACTTTATTTTAGTGTTAAATTAATTCATTTAATTGAAGTAGAAATAAACTCATTCATTCAATTTAAACAACAAAAGACAAATGAAAATATTATTAACAATTTCATTCATAATCTATAAGGAAATTTTTGAAAGGCGCAAGACAACTGAGAGGTGGGAGAGTGAGTCATTTGTCACCAAAGACAATCAAAAATCTTAAACGCTTATCAACCTCACATCCACTTTATTCTATTATTAATTATGAACATGAAATGCAAATAACATAAAGCAATATCAACACAAGAGACACCATCTTAACGTAGAAAACTCAATAAGGTAAAAACCACAATGAGGATTAACTCACAATATAAAGTAATTCTAAAACAAATTACAAGAGGCTCACTACCCAAAAAGGACTCACTATCTGGATACAAGGCTCACTACCTACAGATAGGACTCACTATCCAAAAAGGAGGTTCACTGCGTACAAATACAAAAGATAATAGAAAAGTCCACCACATCAAATTACACACATCCACAACCTTAATCAGAAGATTACATACACCATCAACTCACTACATTTAGGATTCTAACACATTAAAGTACTACTGCCTTAATTCACTTTTGCACACTCTTGCTTCTCAAACTTGTGGCATTATTGATACATCAATTCATAACATCTCAACTTTTATTTATACCATCTTCAACCTTAGAATCTTTCTCCAAGGTTGGCTACACTTGCTTCATTTTACAAATTCAAATTAGGTTGGAAAATCAACATTTCCACGGTGGAATAGAATGAGAGAAGACCAAAAAAATACTTAACCACGACCCAAAAAAATGTTTTAGATCAATCACATGATTTCTCAATTGATGTTTATCCTTCACATGATGTATAGAGACCAAGTCAACCAAACCTAATGAAAACACAAATGAATTTTGAAGTACATGCTTCTGCAATGAGAAGATAACATGTAGACCACATAAAATGCTTCATGAAACATTGGAACACATCTCATGTGCCTTCAGATTCATTCACATAAAATGCAAGAACTTCCATACATAGAACACCTTCCATCAATCCATCTAGACTATACAGACACACATAGTAATAATGAAACTCATCTTCCAAAGCACTAAACCACAAACACCATTTTTAGAACATAGATAACATCATTAAAAGCCTTCATCTAGATCTACAAGACTAGAAACAAACTAGTGGAGGACTATGGAGCGGAAACATTTCTCCCAGTCCACAAACAAACAACTCTACAAAACTAGTTCACACACCGGTGAACTCAACTTTCACTCTACATCAAATTGGAAGTTAAAAAATAGGATGTATCCCCAATAGAAGCCTATAAAAAAGACTTCATATCCACACAAGTAGACGATCAATACAAAAGAAATGTGGAGCACAAGCAAGAGCATATTCTGAACACATACACAATTTTGACTTCACTATTCCCAAAAAAAATTGGAAACACATCATATGAACACAACT
This sequence comes from Sequoia sempervirens, assembly GCA_007258455.2. NCBI lineage: Eukaryota > Viridiplantae > Streptophyta > Pinopsida > Cupressales > Cupressaceae > Sequoia > Sequoia sempervirens. Next base: position 20,569,505 of record VDFB02137365.1, on the reverse strand, counting down.
GCAACACCATAAAGATAGCTCCATGTACTCACAACATCTCATAAGTATATCAACTATACGTGCACAACCTGCAATGACTTATTTCCTTTCTTTGTAGCAACTTGTACTATGTTGACATTAATGACAACACCGCCATACTCATTCATACTTTCAATAATCTCCCCCTTTTTCATTGATGGAAACACATGATGTGAAAAACCATCAAAGACAACATCCATTCCATTCCTGCACTCTTTTTAATTTTTTAGATTAGACATCCTACATAACATTTCCTGCACTCTCTTTTCCCTACAATATTCTCCTTCTCATAGGACTTTCTCTCCTTTTTCTTTCACTAGTTTTCACATGACTCTCTCTCCCCCTTTGACATCAATGGAAAAGAACAAAATGTTTGCATAATTCTTCAACCATATGTACCTCTTATCACTCCCCCTTAGGATTGCATCCATTTCATATTGCAACAATGATATTTCCTACTCCCCTTGCGGAGTAGACCCATTCATCAGTCCAAACAAGTGAAGAATCTACACATACACTAGATTGATGCACCTCCATGTGAACCTAGTTCAATGAACATGAAATGCAAATAACATAAAGCAATATCAACACAAGAGACACCATCTTAACGTAGAAAACTCAATAAGGTAAAAACCACAATGAGGATTAACTCACAATATAAAGTAATTCTAAAACAAATTACAAGAGGCTCACTACCCAAAAAGGACTCACTATCTGGATACAAGGCTCACTACCTACAGATAGGACTCACTATCCAAAAAGGAGGTTCACTGCGTACAGATACAAAAGATAATAGAAAAGTCCACCACACCAAATTACACACATCCACAACCTTAATCAGAAGATTACATACACCATCAGCTCACTACATTTAGGATTCTAACACATTAAAGTACTACTGCCTTAATTCACTTTTGCACACTCTTACTTCTCAAACTTGTGGCATTATTGATACATCAATTCATAACATCTCAACTTTTATTTATACCATCTTCAACCTTAGAATCTTTCTCCAAGGTTGGCTACACTTGCTTCATTTTACAAATTCAAATTAGGTTGGCAACTCAACATTTCCACGGTGGAATAGAATGAGAGAAGACCAAAAAAATACTTAACCACGACCCAAAAAAATGTTTTAGATCAATCACATGCTTTCTCAATTGATGTTTATCCTTCACATGATGTATAGAGACCAAGTCAACCAAACCTAATGAAAACACAAATGAATTTTGAAGTACATGCTTCTGCAATGAGAAGATAACATGTAGACCACATAAAATGCTTCATGAAACATTGGAACACATCTCATGTGCCTTCAGATTCATTCACATAAAATGCAAGAACTTCCATACATAGAACACCTTCCATCAATCCATCTAGACTATACAGACACACATAGTAATAATGAAACTCATCTTCCAAAGCACTAAACCACAAACACCATTTTTAGAACATAGATAACATCATTAAAAGCCTTCATCTAGATCTACAAGACTAGAAACAAACTAGTGGAGGACTATGGAGCGGAAACATTTCTCCCAGTCCACAAACAAACAACTCTACAAAACTAGTTCACACACCGGTGAACTCAACTTTCACTCTACATCAAATTGGAAGTTAAAAAATAGGATGTATCCCCAATAGAAGCCTATAAAAAAGACTTCATATCCACACAAGTAGACGATCAATACAAAAGAAATGTGGAGCACAAGCAAGAGCATATTCTGAACACATACACAATTTTGACTTCACTATTCCCAAAAAAAATTGGAAACACATCATATGAACACAACTGCAACACCATAAAGATAGCTCCATGTACTCACAACATCTCATAAGTATATCAACTATACGTGCACAACCTGCAATGACTTATTTCCTTTCTTTGTAGCAACTTGTACTATGTTGACATTAATGACAACACCGCCATACTCATTCATACTTTCAATAATCTCCCCCTTTTTCATTGATGGAAACACATGATGTGAAAAACCATCAAAGACAACATCCATTCCATTCCTGCACTCTTTTTAATTTTTTAGATTAGACATCCTACATAACATTTCCTGCACTCTCTTTTCCCTACAATATTCTCTTTCTCATAGGACTTTCTCTCCTTTTTCTTTCACTAGTTTTCACATGACTCTCTCTCCCCCTTTGACATCAATGGAAAAGAAAAAAATGTTTGCATAATTCTTCAACCATATGTACCTCTTATCACTCCCCCTTAGGATTGCATCCATTTCATATTGCAACAATGATATTTCCTACTCCCCTTGCAGAGTAGACCCATTCATCAGTCCAAACAAGTGAAGAATCTACACATACACTAGATTGATGCACCTCCATGTGAACCTAGTTCAAAGAAGGAGGGGAAGTAAGCCCCAAATTATCCTTGAGATACTCAAAATTATCCTTTGAAAGATCCTTAGTAAATATATCAAAAATTTGATCCTTTGTAGGCATATATTCCAATCTAACTTCATTCCTCTATACATTTTCTCTTAAGAAATGATATCTGATAGATATATACTTTGTTCTTGAATGAATTATTGGATTCTTTGAGATGTTTATAGAACTTTTATTATCACAGAAGATAGGGATAGTCTCATCACACATCACTCCTATGTCCTTCAATGTTTGCTTAATCCATAAAAATTGTGTAGCAAGATGTTGCAACAATGTACTTAGCTTCTATAGTGGATAAAGAAACTAAATCATGTTTCTTGCTTAGCCATGAGACCAATATTCCTCCAAGAAAGAATGCACCACCACTTGTACCCTTTCGGTCATCCACACAACCAACACAATCTACATCAGTGTAAGCACTCAAATTGAAATCAGTATCGATTGGATACCACAAGCCATAATCCAAAGTTCATTTTAGATATCTGAATATCCTCTTCATAGTTGTAACATGTGCTTCTTTAGGTTCTACTTGGAATATGGAAACCAAACATACTAGATGCATGATATCTTCTCTAGTAGAAATAAGATATAATAGTCTGCCAATCATAGATCTGTACATGCTTTGATCAACTTTAGGAGATTCATCATTTTTACTCAATTTACATCCAGTCACCATAGGGGTACATACCAATTTGGATTCATCCATTCCAAACTTCAAAACAATTTGACATACTTTGATTGTGAAATGAATATTCCCTTATCAGTTTGATTCACTTGAAGTCCAAGGAAGAAATTCAACTCACCAATCATAGACATTTCAAACTATTTTTGCATCTCCTCTCCAAATCTCTTACACATACCTTCATTTTCTCCAAATATGATATCATCAACATACACAACCACTATCAACATTTTGTTTCCTTCCACCTTGAAATAGAGATTAATATCTATGGATCCTTTGTTGAATCTTTGTTGTGTCAAGAATTTGTCCAACCTTGCATACCATGTTCTAGGAGCCTATTTTAGTCCATATAGTTCCTTTTTCAACTTACATCTACAATGTTTGGTTTATTTGATAAATGAAATCCCTCTGGTTGTTCCATGTACACTTCCTCTTCCAATTCTCCATTTAGGAATGTAGACTTAACATCCATTTTATATACCTTGAAATATTTGTGAGCAAAAAAATGTCATTTTATGCCATGCTCTTCACAAAATGTATGAAACTCACTAGAAGTGAATTCTCCACCTCTTTCTAACCTTAAAAATTCAATTCTTAGGTTCACTTCATTCTCTACCCTTTCCTTGAATACTTTGAATCTATCTAGAGCTTGAGCTTTCTCCATAAGAAATGTAACCCATGGTATTCTAGAATAATCATCAATCAAAAGAATGAAATACCTATCACCATTAAGACTTATTGTTCTTGTGGGACCACATAGGTCTATATGAACCAATTCCAACATTCTAGTAGTTGATTGATCTTTTCCTTTAACATTGCATCTTGTTTATTTTCCCAACTAACAACTTCTACAAATAGTATTGGCAGGCTTTATGATTTTAGGTAGATCCCAGACAACTTCTCTTGAACTAATCTTAATCAGATTATCAAAATTTACATGTTCCATCCTCTAGTACCATAGCCAACTTTCATTAACTTGAGATACAAGGTACTGACCATCAACACCCTTAAGTTGATAAATGTTTCCATGTGTTCTTTTTCCTACAACTACCACAATTCCAAACCATTTTCTGATCTCACAAGTGTTATCCTGAAAGACAAGCTGAAATGCTTTGCTACACATTTTTCCAACACTCAAAAGATTATTCCTTAATCCCTCAACATTATAGACATCATCAGTACTATGTTTCCCATCAAAGCTAATTTTTCCTTTTGCAACAATCTTAGCACCAAAATCATCTCCAAACATGACTAATCCATCATCATACTTTTCAAGTTTAGTAAACTTACTCTTGTCTCTGGTCATGTTATTTGAACAACCACTATCAATCACCCAATAGTCTTCATCTTGTCTAGAATGAAAGGAAGTAACCAGAGTACCTTCCATCTCTTCCTTCTTGCTCTCCAAACCAATTTCCCTTGCACATCTTCCATAGTTAGTAGAAACTGACTTATTCTCTAAGGATAGAAACAAGCATTCATCATTATCACCCTCAAAATTAGATTCATCATCATAAATTCTACCATCTTATCTAACATAATACAATTTCTTGAACTTCTTATCCTTTTTTTCTTTATTGTCTATGTTCTTCTTGTGTACAACTCTTTTCGGAAATCTTGAAGCATATTGGCCAATATTTCCACAAAAAAAACATTTAAAAGGTAACATACCTTTGTACTTAGTAGTACCTTTCTTCAACTTCCTTGTAAAGTTTGCTTCCAACTCCTCTAAACCTTTACTATCTGGATCATCTTCTATCTTAGTGGCTTTAAAGGCAGATTTTGTCTTCTCCTTTTCCTTTCAAAATTTTCTCATCTCAAACGTAGTCAAGGTGCCAAATAGTTGTTCTTTAGTGAACTTATTAGGATCATACACTTCCTCAATAGCAGAGAACTTATCACTGTAACTCTCTGGTAGAGTCATCAAAATCTTCTCCATTACGTCTTCATCTATCAATGTACCACCTTGATTTTGAACTCCATTCACTGCAATATCAACCCTCTAAAAATAACTTGCAATATCTCCATATTCTTCCATTTTCAAGTTCTCATATTTGTGCTTAGTTGTTAGCTTATTTGACAATTTAACTCTATCATTTCCTTCATATATATCTTCCAACTTTTTCCAAACCTCATAAGTAGTTCCCAAAGAAATAACCTTTGGTTTCTTAGTCTTAGATAAAGCACTATAAATTGCTTACCTTTCTTTTTCATTTTCCTCATAGGAAGAAATATCATTTGTAGAAGAAGGACCACTTGTGAGTGCAACATATTTTGTCTCAACAACTCTCCAAGTCTTGTAAAATAAGAGATATCAAGTAACCTATCATCTACACTTTCTAGTCACCATAGTTAGATTCGTCAAACACAAGGATTGACAATTTTTGTGCCATCGGATCTACCTCAAGTGATTAAGCTCTTCTCTGAGGAACCAAAGGATACTAATTATTGAAAGGTGCAAGACAAATAAGAGGAGGGGTGATTCAGTTGTCACCAAACATAATAAAAAATATTAAACACTTATCAACTTCACATCCACTTTATTTTGTTATTAAGTATGAACATATAAAATGTAAATAACAGAAAGCAATATCAACACAAGAGACACTAGATTTATGTGGAAAACCCAATAAGGGAAAAACCACAGTGATGATTAACTCATAATATAAATTAATTCTAAAAATGATTACAAGAGGCTCACTACCAAAGGGCTCACTACCCAAGAAGGACTCACTGTCTAGATACAAGGCTCACTGCCTATAGATAGGACTCACTATCCAACAAGGAGGCTCACTACCTACAAATAGAAAAGATAACAAAAAAATCCACCACAACAAATTACAGACATCTGCATCCTTAATTAGAAGATTGTAGACACTATCAGCTCACTACATTCAGGATTCTAACACATTAAAGTATTGCTACCTTAGTTCACTTTCACACACTCTTGCTTCTAAAACTTGTGGCATTCTTGATACGTCAATTTGTAACATCTCGACTTGTATTTATACCATGTTCAACCTTAGAAAATTTGTCCAAGGTTAGCTACACATGCTTCATTTTAGAAATTCAAATTAGGTCGAAAACTCAACATTCTTGTGGTGGAAGAGAATGAGATTAGACCAAACCAACACTTAACCAAGACCAAAAACAACATATCAGATCAACCACATGCTTCCTCAATTGATGCTTATCCTTCAGATGATGTGTAGACACTAGGTCAACCAAACCTAATGAAAACACAAATGAACTTTGAAGTACCCACTTCCACAACAAGAAGATAACATACAAACCACATAACACACTTCACCAAACATTGGAACACATCTCAAATGCCTTCATATTCATCCACAACAAATGCAACAAATTTTATACATAGAACATCTTCCATCAATCCATCCAGACTGTAAAGACATATACAATAATACTAAAACTCATCTTTGGGAGCACCAAACCATGAACACCTTTTTTAGAAAATAGATAACATCATTACAAGCCTTCATCCAAATTTGAAAGACCAGAAAAAAAATAGGGGAGGATTGCAGAGTAGAAACATTTCTCCTAGTCCATAGACAAACAACTCTACCAAACAAGTTCACACACTAGTGAACACAACTTTCACTCTACATCAAACTAAAAACTAAAAAATAGGATATATCAACAACATATTCCAATAAACAACAATTCAAACTACACAAGCATAGGATCAATACAGAAGAAATGTGGAGTACAAACTGGAGCACATTCTAAACACATACACAATTGCAACTTAACTATTCCCTAGAAGCACTTGGCAACACATTATATCAGTACACCTGCCACATTATAAAGATAGATCCGTGTACTCACAACATCTCAACAGTATCTCAACTATACATGGACAACCTGCAATCACTTAATTCATTTCTCTGTAGCAACCTATATTGTGTTGACATCAATGAAAACACTAATGACAACACCACCATACTCATTCATACTTGCAACAAAAATGACAAAGGAGAACATATGCTTTAGACCTAACAATTTCTTATATTACCGATGTTACTATAAAACCATTTTATGATCATTACATTATGACTCATACCCTAAAATTGTTCCTGATATAATCACCAGTCTATCTATTTACATTTCACTCCTTTTTGAAATTAGCTTTTAATCTAGACCCTTCTAAGACTCAAAATTTTCTACCTTTGTAATCAACCTTGAAATCCCTTTTACAGAACAAGGGAGCGACATGCATTAGGCTGAAATACAATTACATTTCATTTTCATTTCAAACCTAATTCCATCTAAATTTGAGATATTCCCGTAAACGGTTATAGGTAATCATTTAAAGGTAGGGGGAAAAAAAATCCATGTAATTTGGTTATAATAGACCAAGAAGCCCTCCAAAAGGCATCCTTCATTATTCTAGAAGTGCCAAAACACCTTGTCCTTGTTGACCAAAGAAGATTCTCCATTAATAGCCAGAGAAAAAACCTATATATTACCTTGAAAAGGCATACCTACCATCGAAACTAAGGATTCCAACACCTCTCCATCAGACAACTTGAAAATATTTCCACCTCAACATCAGAGACAAAAAATGATACACATGCTGAGTAGGATGATATTGTTGTAGTGGAAAAGGTTTCATAAAAAAAAAAGGTCGGGAAGCTACTCTGATTTGTCAGCATCAGAGTATGCTCACCAATTACTTGTTCGAGATCAAATTGGAGGAACCATCACTGCTTCCTTATTAGATTCCTCAAAAGACACCAAGGAAAGGAGATAATGGACATACTCTGGATCAATGTCACCTCCACCAACATAAGGGCTATTAGTAACCTCAATGGGAGAACTGTGTCTCCACAAGTAAACCTTATAGTACTTGTTCATTTTCTTTGCTTTCTTTGCAAGCACAAATATTTATTTCCCTTTAAACTTGACCAATTCTTCTCAAATGGTCCTCCCTCTTAAATTATATGTGCTCCTGATAGAAGTCTTCTTAGAATTCTTGTGTTCTTTATTATCCTTTGGTGTTTTAGGAGCTCCAGGTTTCTCTGCTTCATTTTTAGAAGCATTGTCTTTGGAATCAAATAGACTTAGTCTCCCAAACCTTTAGACTATTTTGACAGACTCATTTGGCTTGCTCATTTTTATAATGGTGAGGATGAGAATAAGGAGACTCATAATTTTTAGAAAAACCCTCACTACCATAGGATTCTAAAACCCATAAACTATTATAATCGTAATTGACGAGAGTAGGTATGAATACCTACTTACCTAGGGAAAGGTTTATTTCAACACCTCTACAACCTTTTATCAAAGAAATTCTTTTCCAACCTATTCACGGATTTAAGCTCAATTTTCAGCAAAGTGTGAGAAAAATATGGCTATCGGTCCTCATTATATTGAGCCATGCAAGCATGCAAACCATTAATACTTAAGAAAAGCTTGTGCAAGTGAGCTGACAATCTACTATTTGATTTTTAACCTTAGTCGTGAATAAAAAATTGAACTAAATCAATGGATAATAAATCAGAGTGATTAATTATGACAAAGTTAATTGTATGCACTTGATTCCTTTTCCTAATTATTAGAAAATCCCAAGTGGATAGACACCCACCCTGTTAGCATACTTAATTACCCACTTAGCAATTCAGAAATCCTATTATGTCCTATTTTCCCACTCTCTTGTGGGAAATAACCCACTTGTACCTTTGATCAATAGGATGACAAAGAAAAACTAAGATTCAATCTCAACCATCAGCCTGTACCTTGCCATGACTTGGTATTATCTACCCGCATGCATTCTCATCTGACATAATTGATGGCCATAATAAAAAAACAACCCTTAAATATAGAACACATGCAAAATGAGATCATCTCAAATGTAGTACAATTTTAGTCCTGATGTAGTGTCAGCTAACTTTATCAGCATTCCATCTTGACCTCTATTAATGTACCTCCAAGCCTCCAAATCTTTCCACCTGGCAATCACCCGCTTCCTTGTTGAGAAGTGAAGGGTACTAATGGGTTCCTCGTAGGATGGTGGGAAATGGTCAAGATTTACCCACATCACCCACCATCAATCTTCAATATTTGTTCCATAAAACATTCATCATCATCAAAGCTAGGCAGGTTCCTTCAAAAGGAAATAGGTTTCAATATGCCCACTAGCCCACGAGCTTTCTTTAATATAAAATAAAATTAGACGGGATGGCGAGGAGTGGCTAAGATGAAGCCACGTCACCCTTGTCCACCATCGATGTCATTTTAAAACCATTAATATATTAGTATGAGGTACTTGGGCTCGGAAATGAAGAAGACACATGGCCCACACCCGCTAGCCCGTGTGATTATTTTATTTAGGCATAAAGTGAGATTGGGGGTAGGGAATGGTCTAGATAAACACACATTGCATGGTATCTATCGTTGATTCTCTTCAAAGCTCTGCTTGTAGCTTCTTTAGAAATATTGGGCCCATTATTGATCATGACACATGGCTTACACCCACAAGCCTATGTGAATAAAATAATGGTAAATGAAATAGGGCAAGCATGTAGGGAATGATAGTGATTCTCTTGTGAAGATCGAACAATCATCATAGAACTTAAAATCTGCACATGCTAAAAAATTTAGTCATAAAAAGGGGGCCACTACTAGGAAAATGGGACTCAAACCCTTAGGGATTAATGAATTAAGACTTATGTCATTTTATCCTGAAATATTTCACCCAACTTAGGGAATCTTTATAACAATGGAAAAGGTATTTGGTAACCGACATACCTATACCAAGGGGCTATAGTGAAAATATGTTTTTGATGGCTCAAGTGATAATTGAAGTGACTGGTAACCAAGTAAAACAAGTCAAGGAAGGATTAGAATACTTGTAATGACTCAAACATAGGGGTTTCTTAGGAAGGGGTTTATCAACACAAACCCTAAGCCCAGTGAAATGAAACTGACTGAAAATTGTAGAGTTTAGGAATGAAACTAAAATTTTTTAGGGGTTCCATTAGTGGCTCTAGTTGGGGACGTCTATTCCTCCAGAACAGAGTGATATCTCTAGAATCTTAGGTGAAGCAAACCAAGAATAGAAAGGAAAAACCATGAGTCAAAAAAACCAACATATATAGAGAATTTACAACATTATACAGAGTGATCAACTTCAAACTTTCATAGAAGCCTTTTCTGATGTGCAAACCTCAAGCCTTCCTTTTGTAATTTAATTGGATACACATCAAATTGGGGGCCTCAAGCAACCCAAAACCTAAACCTATTATTTTCCTTTGTCAAAAACCTTATTTTTTGTTGTCTATACTAGACCAAGCTTGATAGTCTTACCAAGAATCTCCCAATAATTAATACTATTATAATCATTGTGACTGATTATTATGGTCATGAGCTTGAATTTATCAGTACTGTTGTGTAGTTTTTGCACACATGCCCCGCTGAAAGCAGGGACCCTCTTTCAATTTTTTCCTTGGCATTTTTGCCATTTGATTTTTGGATTTGCATTGCCTTGGTATGAGATTAAGTGTTTATTTGGCTTGCCTAAGTGATTCCCCTAAGTTGCATATTGAAAATCTTAAGTTTTGAATGAAGTTCGGGTTTTTACTACATTTCAAGATTTTCCACCCCATTCGAATTTTCTTGGATTTCATTCAAAGTCTAGTGAGCCCAATAAACACTGCAGTGTGGGAAATCTAGGACTTCGTGGAATTCCACCTGGACCGGATTTTTTCAAATTTTTATTTTTTCATCAGGTTTCCAAATTTCTTCAGCTTGTCTTGTCAACTGCATTTATGCTCCTTGTATGAATCATGAGGGATGTATTTAGTCAATCTTTGGGGATTCTTATGCCATTATTCTTTGTCACCTATGTTCAATTGAGTTGGGGAGTTTATTCTTTGAATTTTGGACTTGATTTGGAGCGCTGGGTTTGCAAATTGTTAGATTTGGTGGTGATTTCCTGGGCATTATCGTTGTTGTTCTTTGCTGAGTGCCAATAAACTGACATTTGTTATTTATGAGATCAATTTTCACTTCATCAAAAGGTATGTACATGTTTCCTTTCTTTTGATTGATGAATGTAAGTAGTGCTTTGGCATTATAGATTTTCTTGGAGTTTGAGTTCCTGTATGCTTGGGCATTTCGTGGCTTGGGTTGCATGATATTGTTTGATTTATGGTTTCTCAAGTAAGTTTCAAGTTTATTCTTTCATTCACATCTAGAGATAGCTTACGTGTGGGCCGCAAATAACCTTTTTGGGAACCCAGCAGTCGAGTTATCTGATTCCAAGCTTGTTCTATGCGTTAATGGTCAAAATTTAGGGTTTCACGCCTAGGGTATTGCCATTTCATCTTAATTTTCTTTCGAGTGAGCCTAGAATTCAAGGAAGATTTGTAGGAGGTTCAAGTTAAGTTGGTTTCATACCTAGGGTCCTCAAATTTGTGATCATTCGATCAATTTGAGTGAATTAGGTTGTGAGAAAATGATGGTATTTGGCGTTTCAAGATCTTCGCATAATTCCTTTTCAGCTGGAATTCCCTGACTTCCTATTTTCTCCTAATTTTCCTAAAATTCATAGTTTTTCAGAGTTTCATCTTCCCCGTGGATTTCTGTTTCATCTAAATTTACCCGAAAGTCCTTTGTTCCTTTGTTTTTCTGAAATCTGCAGACTATCACTTCATTCGTGGAAATACGTCCCATGCAGATTTCCTCGGAACTTGGTGGAAAACGAAGGATTACGAGATGGCATGACTTGTTAACGAATGACTATGCATTTAATGATTAATTTGAGCTATTTTGAGATCTCTCATGTTGTTTCTTGGTTGATAATGATCAAATTAAGTTACTAATAGGTGTTTTCATGTTTATTCCACTGGAATCTGTCTGGCTAGGAATTTTTTGAAATTCCTCCCTGGCTTGGATTCCGCGGGTGGACTTGAAACCCGAACTCTAATATGATCATTTTATATGAGATTTAATGGCACCTCACTTATCTTGGGAATCATTTTAAGGATGAATATGTTGTTTATGACTAATTTTTTGTGTGATCTTTACTATGGTTTCCTTTGTTTAGTGTAGGCTGAGTCAAGCAGTGCGATGACTGGTGGAACCAAGGGGTAAGGTGCTTAATCCAACTATTGAGGGGTCTTCCGTTTCTAAAGTAGAAAGAATCAAGATAAATATCAGGCCCTTGAGACTAATTGGGAAAAGGTCGTTGAGCATTCAAGAGATGAAATTAAATCTATGGAAAGGAAATTGAAAGTATTGGTTGCTCCACCATTGGCCGACTTGGAGAAGGCATTCTTGATAGTACATGATAAGGAGAGGCATGCTAAGGATAAAGAGGTAAGCAGTTAATACAATGTTGCATCAAAATTTGTGCTTCCCTATTATTGTCCTTCTCCTTCACATGCATTGTTTCGAGTTATATTGGAGATCCCAGGCCGACCTAGATGGAGTTCATGAATTTAATGCAATTTTATCTCATTTTGATTTGTCCTTGAGCTGACCTGTTTGTGGCTATTTTATTATTGTAAACCCTAACATGGCTGACATGCTTTGGGGTTTTTCTATAAATTTGGAATTTTTCGTCATTTGTAAAGGGACAGATAGATGAAAAAAGATAGATAGTTTTGATACAAGAGTGAATTAGGTAGTAGAACAGAGTTAGAAGCTAGTTCATTTTGAGCAAGTGTTGTAACACAGAACATTAGAATTGTTACTGAAATTCGGTGATTCAATACAATTGAAGGCATTGTGATTTTTTGGTGATCTCTTTTGTGTTAAATTATCTTGCATGGTTCTTGTGATTCAATATTTTGAAATTTCTCAAGGTTATTAGATGTATGTTAGATTTAGAATTATAAATGATTCAATGGTGTTTATGGTTTGATGCTTGAAGTGTTGCAGCAATTCCTTGTCCATACTTTTTGTAGCTAGCTAATTGGTAGTTGCTTTACAAAGTTAGCTTGGACCTTATATTTATTGTGCTTAGTTCAATTGTGAAGTTTATCCATTTCAATTGCAATTGGGTTGTATTAGATGAATGTTCATGATCTGAAAATCTTAATACCTTAGAAGATTGCACTATTTCTATGAGATTGCAGGTTCATCTAGGTTAAGCAGGAATTAGTTTATGAGGGATTGGTCCATTTCAAGTATTTCATCATTTGCATTGTTAATCTTAGGAGTATTTTTAATCTTAGATATCTCTTTGAACCCTTATCTTTTGTTATTTCTTTATCATTTGGGTTAGATTTAGGATTGAAGTATCATATGGCTAGATCTGATAAGTTAAAGATTCAGTATTTTCTTGTAGTAAGGTCCCATTCACATTTATCACTGAGTTGTTTATGCATTTTCAAGACTTGAAATTAGAGACCTTGGGGTTATCTCTTAAGGCTTGCTGATAGAGCTTTACCTTTCAAGAGAGATAGGATATTATATTCTATCTGAGTTGTGTAGAAAACATCATCAACAAGTACCATTATTATCCATTTCCATTTGAAAATTATAACCAGGCACTAATTGGAAACAACGATTAGTGTAGCATCCAATTTGACTCCATACACAACCATATCCCATTAGATGTTTCTTCAATTAGGTGGGAAAAATGAAAGATTCATAATTTACCTGATAACTATCATCATAAGGGTTAATACCAAACTCAGTTTGATCATCAAACTAAAAACCCTCATACATATTCCTTTTAGGACTTTCATCTAGGGACATACATTCTTATTGTGTTTTGAATGAGAAATTCTCATATACATGTATCCTTTTTAAGTTGGTGTTTACACTTATCAAAACAATGTAAGCCCTTCATACTACAATATGTTCCCCTCCCTTGTAAAATTAATTCATCAGAACTAGTAGTACTTTTTCTTTTACTCATATCCAAGTCCTCCCCACAAAGGGAATTATCCATTTTGTCCCAAGCATCAAAGAATACCTCTATTTTAGGTTCATTAACAAAATTTAGTTCATTCTCCCAATCATTTCTTAGTTCAAAACCAAATGCTTCATAAGACGTGTCAATTAACTCAAGAATGATGTGATCAACATTAGAGGATTCAAGTATACCATTAACCAATAAGTCTACTGACTCACATGTGAAAAAATCGTTATACGCTGAACATTTAGCAACCAAACAAGTTTCTTAATCCCTTTCTTCAACAAGCTCCCTATTAAAAATAATCATGTCCATCGATTTTATAAACTTTTCGCAATCAATTTCTTTTTCATACAATCAATTAAGGACATAACACTATTAGCTAACATTTTCAATTCCATCACTCCTAATATTTAGCTCATACATAGGCTATTGAATACAAACATTCTTGTTTTGAAATTCATCATTAATCATACTAATGGAGCATGCTAATTCTAATGCTATTGAAGTACATTCCAAGATTCCTTCAAATGGGTATATGTAGGATCATCATGGAAAAACTAGGTGCTTAAGTGGTGATGAAAATTCAAAAAATCAGAGTTAGGCAACTTGACATAAAAATTTGAATAATTTATCTATATTATTTTAAAAATATGTAAGAATAGAATTTGTAGCAAATTGAATGTAGTTTCTAAACTACTAGGTTTTTTTTTTTTCTTTAAATCTATTTGGTGAAAAATTGAAATTTCAATGCAGTAGTACTTAAATTTTAGGGAAAAAATAAGAAGTACGTGTCTATTTGATTACCCTAACCATAATAAAAAGATAATATTTTTTATGATTTTAGATATAAGTAGAGGAATCATGTCCTGATGTGAAGCATATTTTTTGTATTTTTTTTCCAAGTAAATAATTAATTATGATTTTTTTATTACAACTTTTAAAAAATATTAAAACTTCTATGTTTGACCATGTTAACTTGGTCAAAAATTCAAGATTTTTTTTTTTTTAATCCTATAGTATGTGAAGCATAGAATGTGACACATGTTTCAGATTCAAAAACTGTGATACCGTTTGAAAGCTATAGATGTTTTTCAATCACCCTATCATTCAAGACTTTAGTCATAATTCAAATAGAAAATGAATAATAATTATTTATTAAATTCAAGGTAAATCATAATTTATATTTGTGGAAATATGAGAATCTCCTTTAAAACCCCTTTTTGTTTCATCAATTTTGGGTAAAAAAAAGTCATCAGCCACATGGGCCATCATATCACTTACATATTGCTACTTTTTGGCCCATCATGATCTTGCACATACCCACATGAATTTTGTTCATTTACTAGTGAGGGAAACAACTCATGAGTATTAATAGTGTTTCTTTCTTTAGAAAAAGGAAAAGCTCTTAGGTCATCTTTGTAAAAAGAATCATATTCATGAGAAAGAGAATCGGGAATTTCACTTTCCTTCTAATCATCATCAGAAGGGAATCCATTGCCGCATACACTTTTCTCCAAATGTTCATTATGAATATTCACACTCTCATTCTTATCATTTTGAATACCACTTTGTAAAGACACATCAATATTACTAACAATTGGACCAATACTATCTCTAGACAAATACTCACTCTTAGGAATACCCTTTTCCATTACTTGGATTGATGTTTGTTTCTTGTCAATAGGGAGACCACCATTGTTACTTTGGGACCCCAATATTTGTATGTAATCATATTTATCTTCCTCAACAACTCTGATCCAACCAATTATCTGATCAAAATTTTGAGGCTTCAATTCTCTAGGCAAGGTATTAAGCCCTAGCTCATAAATCTCACAGAACAAGTCAATGCATATTGAGACTTTAGGTCTTAACTTTTAGGGATTTCTGACAAGGCATACAACAACCTTGTTAACAATTCATATGGTGATTCTCCCATGTTTCTTTCATACTAGATATCCCTTGAGCATAAGACATTAGATCAATATTATTCAAACTATGTTGAAGTTCATCTTGGATTTGACTATGACTGATATACTGTGAATCTGAACAAGGAAAGGCATCACAAGCATCTTAAATTTGACCCTTTCTTATATCCTTAGGAACTTCATTTACATGCACTATGTGCTAAGACAACAAACACTTGCAGCCATTTATCCCTTCATCATTGAATATTTTACAATATTTTCAATATCCATATCAATGTGATATGCCTGATGTAATGTTTTGGGTTCCTTATCCCTTATCAAATAACTCATCTCATTATCAAATGCACCTAGATACACAATTAAACACTCTGCATCACTAGGTGTTAGATATTCAGGAATATCTCTTATTGTTTGTACAAATCTGAGGTTCAAAGTAGGAACCAACTCATCTTCTTCCTTTTGGATTTCCCTAAATTGTTTCCTTATCAAACTAGGATTAACTCTTTCACAAAAATTGTTCTATAAAAGTTATCATGAATTCGTCCCATGTGGCTATAGAAGATTCTGGTAAATATGAGAACCAGTCTCTCACATCTTCCTTCAAGGTTTGAACAAAAATTTTCATAAAAATATCCTCATGCTCTATTTCATAGTCTCCCATTAAATGCATGAATGCATACAAATGTATAGAAGCTAACTTTGAACATTACCCTATCAATTTTTCCAAATGTTTCCTAATATCATTTGGAATTAGGTTTGGGAAACTTTGAATACCACTGAAGTTACATGGCCTATATCTCTCTATAGATAATTTCATTTGATGGCATGATAAAAGTTGCATGCCCTGCATGTCTTTACTTGAATTTTCACATGTGAATGTAGGGGAACGATACATTCTTCTTGTATCCATATTCAATATTTACAAATCAATTTTCATAGTTGATTTTCTACTGCCTCATATATGATTTTATAATGTATATCTCAAATACATTCATGCTTTAAAGTTTTCTAAAAGGCAGGTTTCAAGGATAAGCATACTTCTTCAACCAAACTTAGATATTACAAATTTCACCTCAGAAGTATGTAAACTAACTACTACTCCCTCTATTTGTGCTAAATTCGCATAATAAGGAAACAAAATTTTCACAATATCATTTCCAAATGGTTTTCATATAGAATTACTACTTTATGATTCAAACTAAAATAGGGGAAAATACCTATATATACTACAGTTATTCTGAATTGTGCTTTTGATTTGAAGGTTTTGTAGATCTACAGACCCTTTTATGTCTTCATCAGGTTCTTTGCATGGAGTCACCACCTCCTTTATAGAGGAATAAACTTCAACAATATGAAGCTTCTTTCACAAGTGAATCGTAGATTTTTTGGTAGGGCTTATAGGCTACTCTTGTACTCTTAGGATGTTTCACCTAAAAGGAGAGAGATGAACCCTACTCAAAAGGTCTAGCTAGGTTCAATCAAATTATGCAATGTTTGATGTAATTTAAACTAAATTGAATGATTTAAGTGCAATTGGATGATATATTTGACTGATTATGAATGCAAAACCTAAGATTTATGCAATGTTTGAAAACATAGTGATGTTCACAAAAATCCTGAATTAATGAAAGAAAATGTAGATTAAACTAAACAGAAAGTAGAATCCTAGAATGCGTGCACTTGGAATTCTAAAGAGGATTAGAGAGAAATATGGAAATCTAAAAATATATGATTTAAAGCTGACTGGGACTCATTCGCCACCCTAGGCGAATCATTCCCAGGTCATGGTTTTTTGGCACATAAGCTATTTTCTATCAATTGGGTGTCTGGATCTGCATCTAACTCAAAGCTGCACCTCAGGAGGGACTCATTTTCCATGCATGGAGAATCAATCCACTTTCAATTTTTTGTAATTTCCAATCTATGTTCTACACTTTGACACCTGCACAACACTTCCTAATGGAAACTCGAGTCGGGATCTCAAAAAAATTCCTACAAAATAGCTTAAAATTGTTTTACTAATGGGTGTTTTTCCTTGGTCAAACACCTAATTGGGTAATTAAACCTTTAATGGAGAAAAATGTACATAAAACCCTAGCCTTGGATGTGTTAAAGACTGGGAAAATCTGAAGTATGTCAAAAACCCTATTCTATTGTGCAATAATAAGAAATGCAAATGTGATTTGAATGATGCAAGATATCAGCCCTATAAATCTTAGAACACATCAAAAATGGAGATAAAATGACATGCAAATGAAATGTAGATGAAATGAAAACCTTAATCTAAAGATAGAGTGAAAATGGAAGATGGAATAACTTTGAAACCAAGTCTACGTTAAGTATGATTTGATGGTTATTTGCATCTCCTCAACCTAGATTTCTCCATGATTCACCATAGGCATCCATCATCAACCTTTTGCAATGTTGAATCTTGACATAAAGAGTGAGCTTCAAGACTTGCAAAAACCCTAGTTTGTTACCCTAAAACTTCAGCTTTGCTAAAGAAACTTGTTGTAGAAGACTTCAATTTAGTAATTGCTTTTGTGAAATGACTAAAAGATGTGTAAAATGACTTAAAATGAGTAGTTATAAGAAACAACACCTAATTTTTGCATTATTTAGACCTATGAGGCTAACATTCACCAGAAATTTAAGTTGAATTAATTAAATTCCTACTCAAAATTGAATTTCCCTCAAAATCAACTCATTCGCCACCCTTGGTGAATGGGTCCCACTAAAGGGGACACATTTTCCCAAGGTGCCAAAAGGGTCCCACTACTGATTTTTGAAGGTGGGATTTTAGGATATGAAAGAATTAAGTGTTGTTTGTTGGGTTTTATGTGATTTCTCAAGTGAAATGAGCCTCTAGATAAAAATTAATGGGTCTTAGGGGCCTATAAATGCTGTTTTGAAGGATAAACGATGCAAAGGGACTCAAAAGTGGGTCTAATTATGCATGAAATTGTCTCTTTTCTCAGAGGGTACAATTTTCTATGGTGCAACAAGTTGATTTCATTTTAAGCCTCCTTAACATCCTCTATACCTTCTTATTTTGTCTCCAACAACTTTTCATTCCATTTTACTAGTCTCTCAAATTATTCACACTGGCACAAAGATCTTAAAAGTCACCACCCACTTCTAGTGAGATATTCAAAGATTATTCATAATTTTTCAAAGGAGGTACATGAAACTCCCTCAACATATCATAGGATTGACTCATTGACACAACGATAGGTTTGGAAATACAAGTCTTTAACAAATACTTGACTCTTCAAGGAAAGATGATATTCTATCAGAATTTTGTTAGGTTGAGTCCCTAGTAGATTCACCATCTCTATTGGTGACTCTGATGGGAAAATAAGATTCTAGAATTCTCATCCTCTAGTTATAAATAATATCTTAATATTTTAATGACTCTTTGATAAGACAATCTACCACCAAATTTCAATGTTGGTCCCTATCAGAGTCACCATTTATGTTGGTTATTTTTTTATGAACCAAACTTAATCTTATCCCTCACCTATGAATCAACCAGAATTCAATTATTAGAAAGGATAAGAATTTTCCAACGCACAATTAGGGTTCTTGAAATATATATTTTTGGCACCCACTTGCTTTCCAACTCTCCTAGCGTTTTTCACCTAGAAGGAGAAAGATGGGCCAAAAATGCTTATGTTACACTCAAATTCAATGTAATATGGATAGAATAAGGATGAAATATGCCTAGATATAATTCTTGAATGTGAGAAATGAATGAGATTGATTGAATAATGAGTAGAAACTAAAAGAAAACAACTTGGTTGAAAACATATTGTGTAATACAAAATCATGTAAAAATGAATGGAAAACTGCAACAAAAATGAATCAGATTGAAAGTGTGCACTGGAGATATGGATGAGGACTAGAAATTCCTTTTGGAATTTTTTTGATGCTAAAATATTGGTTTGGAGGGACTCATTTTCAATTCTGGGCAAATTAATCCCAGTTCTGCCAAACTGTACTAGAACATGTTTCTAACAAAAGGGTAGTGAAAAATGCGAAAAATTGACCGTTGACCCTAGAGTGGGACTCATTCACCACTCATGATGAATGAGTCCACTTTTGAATTTCTAAATTTTCAAAGATGGATTCCAAAGCTTCCGATCTGCACTTTGATGCTCTACAGATGTTTGCTTCCAAAACTCTGATTTATGGGTTTGAAAATGAGATTTTGTTGATATTTTTACTTGTTGAATGATATGAAGACTTAAGCAACCTTTCAACTTGATCTTCAGTAATTTTTAAGATTCTAAGAGTCCTAAATCAACAACCTCCTTAACCAATAGAGTCACATAAGTTCTTAATAAATAGAGTCAATGATTTTTAAGATTCAATGATTTCATTTTAAGCCTCCTTAATCAACAGAGTCACATAAGTCCTCTATACCTTCTTATTTTGTCTCCAACAAATTTTCATTCCATTTTACTAGAGTCTCTCAAATTATCCACACTCGCACAAAGATCTTCAGAGTCACCACCCACTTCTAGTGAGAGATTCAAAGATTATTCATAATTTATCAAAGGGGATACATCAAAATCCCTCAACATATCAGAGGATTGACTCATTCACACAAAGCTAAGTTTGGAAATACAAATCTTTAACAAATACTTGACTCTTCAAGGTAAGATGATATTCTATCAAAATTTTCTTAGGTTGAGTCCCTAGTAGATTCACCATCTCTATTGGTGACTCTGATGGGAAAATAAGATTCTAGAATTCTCATCCTCTAGTTACAAATAATATCTCAATATTTTAATGAATCTTTGATAGGACAATCTACAACCAAATTTCAATGTTGGTCTCGAGCAGAGTCACCATTTCTGTTGGTTATTTTATTATGAACCAAACTTAATCTTATCCCTCACCTATGAATCTACCAAAATTCAATTATTAGCAAGGATAATAATTTTCCAACACACAAGTAAGGTTCTTGAAATATAGATTTTTGGCACCCACTTGCTTTCTAGCTCACTTAGCGTTTTTCATCTACAAGGAGAAAGATGGGCTAAAAATGCTTATGTTACATTCAAAGTCAATGCAAGATGGAGATAATAAGGATGAAATATGCCTAGATATAATGCTTGAATGCAAGAAATGAATGAGATTGATTGAATAATGAGTAGAAACTAAAGGAAAACAAATTGTTTGAAAACACATTGTGTAATACAAAATACCTAAAAATGAATGGAAAACTACAACATAAATGAATCAGATTGAAAGTGTGCACTGGAGATATGAATGAGGACTAGAAATGACTTCTAGAATGTTGTTGATGCTAAAATCTAGGCTAGGAGGGACTCATTTTCCATTATGGGAAAATTAATCCTAGTTCTACCAAATTGTAATAGAACTTGTTTCTAACAAAAGGGTACTCAAAAATGCGGAAAACTAAAAATTGACCCTAGAGCGGGACTCATTCGCCACTCATGATGAGTGAGTCAACTTTTTAATTTCTATATTTTCAAAGGTGGATTCCAAAGCTTCTGATCTGCAATTTGATGCCCTACAAGTGTTTGCTTCTGAAACTCTGATTTCTGGGTCTGAAAATGAGATTTTGTTGATCTTTTGACTTGTTGAATGAGATGAAAACTTAAGCAACCTTGCACTTGATCTTCAATGATTTTTAAGAGTCCAAGAGTCCTAAATCAATAGCCTCCTTAATCAATGGAGTCACATAAATACTTAATCAATATAGTCAATGATTTTTAAGATTCAATGATTTCATTTTAAGCCTTCTTAATCAACAGAGTCACATAACACCTCTATACCTTCTTATTTTGTCTCCAACAAATTTTCATTCCATTTTACTAGAGTCTCTCAAATTATTCACATGGGCACAAAGATCTTCAGAGTCACCACCCACTTCTAGTGAGAGATTCAAAGATTATTCTTAAGTTTTCAAAGGAGATACATAAAACTCCCTCAACATATCAGAGGATTGACTCATTGACACAAAGCTAGGTTTGGAAATACAATTCTTTAACAAATACTTGACTCTTCAAGGCAAGATGATCTTCTATCATAATTTTCTTAGGTTGAGTCCCTAGTAGATTCACCATATCTATTGGTGAATCTGATGGGAAAATAAAATTCTAGAATTATCATCCTCTAAGTACAAATAATAACTCAATATTTTAATGACTCTTTTATAGGACAATCTGCAACCAAATTTCAATGGTGGTCCCCAACAGAGTCACCATTTATGTTGGTTATTTTTTTATGAACCAAACTTAATCGTATCCCTCACCTATGAATCTACCAGAATTCAATTATTAGAAAGGATAAGAAGTTTCCAACACACAAGTAAGGTTCTTAAAATATAGATTTTTGGCACCAACTTGCTTTCTAGCTCTCCTAGTGTTTTTCACCTAGAAGGAGAAAGATGGGCCAAAAATGCTTATGTTACTTTCAAAGTCAATGCAATATGGATAGAATAAGGATGAAATATGACTAGATATAATGCTTGAATGCAAGAAGTGAATGAGATTGATTGACTAATGAGTAGAAACTAAAGTTAAACAACTTGTTTGAAAACACATTGTGTAATAAAAAATCACCTAAAAATGAATGGAAAACTACAACAGAAATTAATTAGATTGAAAGTGTGCACTGGAGATATGGATAAGGCATAGAAATGACTTTTGGAATGTTGTTGATGCTAAAATCTAGGCTTGGAGGGACTTATTTTCCATTATGGACAAATTAATCACAGTTCTGCCAAACTGTACCAGAACTTGTTTCTAACAAAAGGGTACTCAAAAATGCAGAAAACTAAAACTTGACCCTAGAGCGGGACTCATTCGCCACTCATGATGAATGAGTACACCTTTTAATTTCTAGATTTTCAAAGGTGGATTCCAAAACTTCTAATCTGTAGTTTGATGCCCTACAGGTGTTTGTTTCTGAAACTCTTATTTATGGGTCTAAAAATGAGATTTTGTTGATATTTTGACTTGTTGAATGAGATCAAGACTTAAGAAACTTGAAACTTGATCTTAATTGATTTTTAAGAGTCCAAGAGTCCTAAATCAACAACCTCCTTAATCAACATAGTCACATAAGTCCTTAATCAATAGAGTCAATGATTTTTAAGATTCAATGATTTCATTTTAAGCCTCCTTAATCGAGAGAGTCACATAAGTCCTCTATAGCTTCTTATTTTGTCTCCAACAACTTTTCATTCCATTTTACTAGAGTCCCTCAAATTATTCGCACTGGCACAAAGATCTTCAGAGTCACCACCCACTCCTAGTGAGAGATTCACCATCTCTATTGGTGACTCTGATGGGAAAATAAGATTCTAGAATTCTCATCCTCTGGTTACAAATAATATCTCAATATTTAATGACTCTTTGATCGGACAATTTGCAACAAATTTCAATGTTGGTCCCCAACAAAGTCACCATTTATGTTGGTTAGTTTTTTATGAACCAAACTTAATCTTATCCCTCACCTATGAATCTACCAGAATTAAATTATTCGCAAGGATAAGAATTTTCCAATACACAAGGTTCTTGAAATATAGATTTTTGGCACCCACTTGCTTTCTAGCTCTCCTAGTGTTTTTCACCTAGAAGGAGAAAGATGGACCAAAAATGCTTATGTCACATTCAAATTCAATGCAATATGGATAGAATAATGATGAAATGTCACTAGATATAATGCTTGAATGCAAGAAATGAATGAGATTGATTGACTAATGAGTAGAAACTAAAGTAAAATAACTTGTTTGAAAACACATTGTGTAATGCAAAATCACTTAAAAATGAATAGAAAACTGCAACATAAATGAATCAGATTGAAAGTGTGCACTAGAGATATGGATAAGGAATAGAAATGACTATTGGAATGTTGTTGATGCTAAAATCTAGGCTTGGAGGGACTCATTTTCCATTCTGGGAAAATTAATCACAGTTCTGCCAAACTGTACCAAAAGTTGTTTCTAACAAAAGGGTACTCAAAAATGTGAAAAACTAAAAATTTATCCTAAAGGGAGACTCATTTTCCACTCATGATGAATGAGTCCACTTTTTAATTTCTATAATTTCAAAGGTGGATTCCAAAGCTTCTGATCTGGACTTTGATTCCCTACAGGTGTTTGCTTCCAAAACATTGATTTATGTGTTTAAAAATGAGATGAAGACTTAAGCAACCTTGCAACTTTATCTTCAATGATTTTTAAGAGTACAAGAGTCCTAAATCAAAAGATTCAATGATTTTTAAGATTCAATGATTTTTAAGATTCAATGATTTCATTTTAAGCCTCCTTAATCAACAGAGTCACATAAGTTCTCTATACCTTCTTATTTTGTCTCCAACAACTTTTCATTCCATTTTACTAGAGTCTCTCAAATTATTCACACTGGCACAAAGATCTTCAGAGTCACCACCCACTTCTAGTGAGAGATTCAAAGATTATTCATAATTTATCAAGGGAGATACATCAAACTCCCTCAACATATCAGAGGATTGACTCATTGACACAAAGCTAGGTTTGGAAATACAAATCTTTAACAAATACTTGATTCTTCAAGGTAAGATGATATTCTATCAGAATTTTCTTAGGTTGAGTCCCTAGTAGATTCACCATCTCTATTGGTGACTCTGATGGGAAAATAGGATTCTAGAATTCTCATCCTCTAGTTACAAATAATATCTCAATATTTTAATGAATCTTTGATAGGACAATCTGCAACCAAATTTCAATGTTGGTCCCGAGCAGAGTCACCATTTCTGTTGGTTATATTTTTATGAACCAAACATAATCTTATCCCTCACCTATGAATCTACCAGAATTCAATTATTATCAAGGATAATAATTTTCCAGGACACAAGTAAGGTTCTTGAAATATAGATTTTTGGCACCCACTTGCTTTCTAATTCTCCTAGTGTTTTTCACCTAAAAGGAGAAAGATGGGCCAAAATTGCTTATGTTACATTCAAAGTCAATGTAATATGGATATAATAAGGATTAAATATGCCTATATGTAATGCTTGAATGCAAGAAATTAATGATATTGATTGACTAATGAGTAGAAACTAAATGAAAATAACTTGTTTGAAAACACATTGTATAATACAAAATTACCTAAAAACGAATGGAAAACTACAATAGAAATGAATCGGATTGAAAGTGTGCACTGGAGATATGATGAGGATTAGAAATGACTTCTAGAATGTTTTTGATGCTAAAATCTAGGCTTGGAGGGACTCATTTTCCATTCTGGGCAAATTAATCCCAGTTCTGCCAAACTGTACAAGAACTTGTTTGTAACAAAAGGGCACTCAAAAATGCGAAAAACTAAAAATTGACCCTAGAGCGGTAATCATTCACCACTGATGATGAATGAGTCCACTTTTTAATTTCTATATTTTCAAAGGTGGATTCCAAAGCTTTTGATCTACACTTTGATGCCCTACAGGTGTTTGCTTTTGAAACTCTAATTTATGGGTCTGAAAATGAGATTTTGTTGATATTTTGACTTGTTAAATGAGATGAAGACTTAAGCAACCTTGCAACTTGATCTTCAATGATTTTTAAGATTCCAAGAGTCCTAAATCTACAAAGACATAATGCAAGAGAGAGAGAGAGATGTTGAATGTTAGGGCATGTGGGTTTTCCTTGGTTAAACCCCATTTAGGTAATTAAACCAAAATGATTAAAGAATAGAATGAAACATGCAATAATGGAATAGATTACCTTTCTATGATGTTGATCTTGAAAGTATGCTGCAAAAAATGAAGAATCAACCCTTGAATGTCTTAGGAAGCTAACTTGATAACTTCTAATGTGAAAGCCCTAGCTTGCTTGACTTGAGATGAAAGATTGGTGGATGAATAATGAAAAATGGATGTGAATTAAGTTGGTGGATGTAAAACTGAGTTAAGAGAGGTTCTTTGTAGGAAATTAACCTTATTTACTCATTAATTGGATCCCTAAGGCCGACATGGAGAAAAATTAAACTTAAAACCTAATTTTCCCCACTATAAACCCCAGAAATGGCTCAAACGGGACTCATTCACCACTAATGGTGAATGGGTCCCACCTGGATGGGACTAATTCACCACTAATGGAAAATGGGTCCCACGGGGGCCATTTTTGCTTGCTAGAATGTCAAGAGGTAAGAAAATCAGGCTTATATGATGACTATGTCAGCTATTTCATCAAATTATGTCTTGTGATGCACAATATGGGGTAATAGGGGACTATTAATGATTATGTAAAGAGTAATTAGTGCTTGGGATACAAAATTCAATGTGAAATTCTAATTAAATACACTTTACAACACTAAAATGGGGTCCACATAGGCTAAGAAAACACAAGAACCAATGTGAATGTGCAAGACACATTGCAACACTAGTTTAACATTAAGTTTACAATCCTTCTAAATTGATGTAATAATGTTATTAAACATGTTTTATATTATTGAATTAGGGAGAAATAGGTTTATTAAGTCTAGAAAAGTGTTAGAATCTATTACAAGACTTTACAACACCTTTACAAGACATCATTAAATGCATGTTATTCGATTTGCAAGGGTCCAAGACCTAGTGTGGATGCATAAAATGCCTCACAACACCTAAATAAAGGCCTTAATAAGCCAATTTATCACAATTTATTCCCATGCCAAGCAAAGGGTCCTTTTTTCTATGACACAGTTCTAAGGCCTTTACTTCTACTCTTCGGGCTCTATGAAACCCAGGAGGGTAATCCCATGTATGCTCATAAGATACACATTTGGCCAAGAGAATTTCCATACATAGATGAATTCCTCTAAAGTACAAATAGGAAACATCCATCAAAGGTTTGGCTGACCTTTTAACAATTTATTATCTATATCAAGAAATAAGGTAATACTTCAGATTGGTTTAATATAATTGAAAGTTTTTATGGTTTCATTCTCATTTAAAACCTTAGGTTAGGTGCATTAATAACTCAATTAAATCTAAGGAAATATAATTAAAATATCAGTGGCTTGTCCATGGGGATAATCGAGTCACATTTGCAATTAATCAGTAATCAATTAACAACTTAACTCATTGATTGGTGGACTATTGCTACACTAATTTATAGCATTCAACTCACTATGTTTAAAACATAGCTACTTACCAAATCATATATCCTTTCCTTACAAACCCATAGCCTTATTTTAGTGTTAAATCAATTCATTGAATTGAATAAAAAATAAACTCATTCATTCAATTTAAACAACATAAGACAAATGAAAATATTATTAATAATTTCGTTCATAATCTATAAGGAAATGACATAGGAGGGCATATACTTTAGAACTAATACTTTCTTATATTACTAATGATACTATTAAACCATTTTAAGATCATTACATTATGACTTATACCCTAAACTTGTTCCTAATATATTCATCAATCTATCTATTTACATTCTACTACTTTCTGAGCTTAGCTTTTAATCTAGACCCTTCTGAGACTCAAAATTTTCTACCTCTATAATCAGCCTTGAAATCCATTTTTTAGAACAAGGGAGCAACAAGCATCGAGTTGAAATACAATTACATTTAGTTTTCATTTCAAACCTAATTCCATCCGAATTTGAGATATTCCCTTAAATGATTGTAGGTAATCATTTAAAGATAGGGGGAAACAAAACTCCATGTAATTCGATTATAACAAATCAACCAGCCTTCCAAAAGGCATCCTTCATTATTGCAAAAGAACCAAAACACCTTTTCCTTGTTGACCAAAGAAGATTCTCCATTAATAGCCAAAGCAAAAACCTATATATTACCCTAAAAAGGCATACCTATGTTGAAAATAAGGAGTCTAACACCTATCCATCACACCACTCAAAAATATTTCTACCTTACCCTCATAGGAAAAAAATGATAGACATGCTGAGTAGGATGATCTTGCTACAATGCAATAGGGGTCATCAGAAAAAAAATTGGGCTAGGAAGCTACTTTGATTCATCTGCATCAGAGTATGCTTTCCAAATCCTTGTTCGTGATGAAATTTGAGGAACAGTCACTTCTTATTCATGAGAGTCTTCAGAAGACACCAAGGAAAGGAGATAATGGACGTAATTTGGATCAGTTTCACCTCCACCATTAGAAGGGCTATCAGTTACCTCAATGGGAGAACAATGTCTCCCCAGGTAAGCCTTATGGTACTTGTTCCTTTTCATTGCTTTCTTTGTAGGCACGACCGACTCCTTCCATTTAAACTTGATCAATTCTTCTAAAATGTTCCTCCCTCTTAAATTATATGTGCTCCTAACAACAGTCTTCTTAGAATTCTTGTGTGCCTTCTTCTCCTTTGGTTTTTTGGGAGGTCTAGGTGCCTTAGCTTCATTTTTAGGAGCATTGTCTTAGGAATCAAACATACTCTGTCACCCAGACCTTAAGATTATTTTGATAGAATCATTTGGCTTACTCATTTTCATAATGGTCAAGATGAGAACAAGGAGACTCATAATTTGCAGAAAAACCCTTACTACCCTAGGACTATAAAACCCATAAAATATTATAATCATAATTAAATAGAGAAGGTACGAATACCTACTTACCTAGGGAAAGGTTTATTTTGACACCTCTGAAACATTCTACCAAAGAAATTCTTTTACAACCTATTCGTGGATTTAACCTCAATTTTTAGCAAACTGTGAGAAAAATATGGCTATTGGTACTCATTATATTGAGCCATGCAAGTGTGCCAACCATTAATACCTAAGAAAGATTTTGTGAGTGAGCTAACAATCTACTATTTGATTTTTGAACCTCACTCGTCAATCACAAATTGAAAGATATCAAAGGATAATCAATCAGAGTGATTAATTATGACAAATTTAATTGCATGCCCTTGATTCCTTTTCATAATTAGAAAAGCCCAAGTGGATAGACATCCACCCTATCAGCATACTTAATTACCCACTTAGCAATTCAAAAATCCTATCGTATCATATTTTCCTACTCTCCTGTGGGAAATAACCCACTTATACATTTGATCAACAGGACAACAAAGAACAACCAAGATTCAATCTCAACTATTAGACCATACCTTGCCTCGACTTGGTATTATCTTCCCGCATGTATCCTCCTCTGACAGAACTGATGGACATAATAAAAAGTGACCCTTAAATATGGAACATGTGCCAAAGGAGAACATCTCAAATGTATCACAATTTTAGTCATGATTTAGTCTACGCTAACTTTATCAACATTCCATCTTGACCGCTATTAATGTCCCTTGAACCCTCAAGATCTTTCCACTTGGAATTGCCAGCTTCCCCTCTAAGAAATGGAGGGTATTAATGGGCTCCTTGCTTGATGGAAAGGAATGGTTAGGATTTACCCACATCAACCACCACAAACCATCAAAGCCAAGAATTCCCCTTCAAAAGGAAATAGATTTCAATCCACTCGCTAGCCCATGAGCTTTCTTTAATATAAAATAAAATTAAACAGGGTGGAAGGGAGTGGCTAGATTGAAACCACATCACCCATCCTCCACTGTTGATGTCATTTTAATACCGTTCATATATTATTTTGAGGTATGTGGGACCACCAATGAAGAAAACATGTGGCCCGTTCCTACTAGCCTGTGTGATTATTTTATTTATGCATAAAGCAAGATAGGGAGGCAGGGAACAATCTAGATAAAGATATGTTGCATGGTATATGTCATTGATTCACTTGAAAGCTCCACTTGCAACTCTTTAGAAATAGTGGGCCCAGTTTTGATCATGACACATGTCTTATGTCCACAATCCCATGTGAATTAAATAATGGGAAATGAAATAGGATGGGCGTGCGGGGAACAATGGTGATTTTCTTGCAATGATCAAAAAATCATCATAGAACTTAAGATTTGCACATGCCAAAAATATTAGTCATAAAAAGGGGCCCACTACTAGGCAAACGAGACTCAGGCCCTTGGTGATTAATGACTTAAGACTTAATTCATTTTATCATGAAATATTTCATCTGACTTAGGGAATTTTTAAAATGATAGAAAAGGTATTTGATAACTAGCATACCTATACCAAGGGGCTAGTGAAAATATGTTCGTGATGGCTCAAGTGATAACTCAAGTGATTGGTAACTAGGAAAAACACTTGTCAAGGAAGGATTATAACACTGGTAAGGACTCAAACTTATGGGTTGCTTAGGAAGGAATTTATCAAAACAAACCCTGAAACATTGATGGTGAGTAAAAACCCTAAGCCCAGAGAAATGAAATTGACTGAATATTGCAAAGCTGAGGAATGGAACTAAATTTTTTTAGAGGTTCCATCAAGAGGTCTTTCTAATTCTAATCTTGGAAAGGTGATAAATCTCAAAACTTTTAAAGAGGTTTCAATGAAGTTATAGAACATTTATGAAGGAGATGATAAGGTCAAGCAAGCAAAGATATATAATTTGAAAGCTAATTTTGAAACTCTAAGGATGATAGAAGATGAAGAAATTACAACCTACATGATTAGAGTGGATGAAGTTGTTAATAACATCAACGGTCTTTGTGGAAAGATAGAAGAGAGTGAAGTTTTGAAAAAGGTATTAAGAACTGGATTCCTAAATCTTATAGTTCTAAAGTTTTTGCTATTGGGGAACCCTAGATGTTAGATCAGTATTCTAGAGATCAAATATTTGGTGCTTTAATTTCTTTTGAATTGAGAGAGTTTGGTCAAGATGCTACATAGAAAGAAACTACATTTAAATTCAATGAGGTAGAGAAGGATGATGAATCAGATCTTGATGATCTTGATGATATGGAAGCAAATTTTGTTAGCAGATTGAAAAAGAGCATAGGAAAATATAGACTTGAGTTACCCTTTATTTGATTCAATTTTGGAAATATAGGTCATTATGGTTCTAAATGTCTAATAAAAGTTGCAAATGATAAAAAATAGGATCATAAAGGTAAATATATAAGAAGAGTTATTATGTCTAAAAAGACAATGGTGTATCTGATGATGAGGAATCATACTATCTTGATAAGGATAGTGATGAATTCTTATTCATGGCTCTAAATGTGTGAAATAATTCTACTAATATTGAAATATGTGTGAAGGAAAGTGCTTTGGAAATAGGTCACAATATTGAAGGAAATATGTTGACTACATTTCATTCAAGAGAGGAGAGAAACTACTAGATAATTGATAGTGGATGCTCAAATCATATGATTGGTGACAAGAGTAAGTTTGTTAAACTTCAAAATTATGATGGTGGTCTTGTTAAGTTTAGTGATGATACCTCTACTAAAATCTATGGAAAAGGTTTAATTAGATTTGATGGAAAGCATAAATTAGATAGGTTTATTTATGTCAAGGGTCTCTTGCATAATATTCTCATTGTAGGATAAATATGCAGTAGTGGATACAATTTGTTTTTTCAAAATGATGGTTGTGAAATTAGAAAAGGAAGCTTCAAAACTTTGGTTGTTGTAGGAACAAGGACATAAAGATATGTTTATCAAATCAAATATATTGGTGTTAAGTGCTTTATGCAATAAATCAATGAAATTTGCCTATGACAAAATAATGGGTCATATTAACTTTAATATCGTAGTGAAGATCAATTCTACTAATGTTGTGAGATATTTTACAAGGATTACAAAACCTATCAATGCAATCTACAAAGAGTGTTAGTTTGGAAAGAAAACAAAGAAGAGGTTTAGAAATAAAGAATATTCTACTACAATACCTCTAAATTTAGTTCATATAGATCCATGTGGACCCATTTGAATAAGAAGATCCTAAGGTGGTAGGTATTTCATGTCATTAATAGATGATTATTTGAGAATGACTTGGGTGACATTTCTTAAATAAAAATTAGAAGCTATGGATAAGTTTAAAGCCTTTAAATCTATGGTTGAGAATGAAATGGATTTGAAAATAAAGTGCTTGAGGTTTGATAGAGGTGGTGAGTTCACCTCCAATAATTTTAACAATTTTTGTGAAGATCATGGAATAAAGAGATAATTATCAGCTCCTAGGACTCCTCGGTAGAATGTAGTTGTGAAGAGAATGAACATGATAGTTCAAGGTGCAGCAAGAACCATTACGACGGAAGAAAATCTACCAAATGTCTATTAGAGAGAAGCAATTCATATTGCAATATAAATAATTAATAGAGGACAAGAAAGAGCTAACAATTCAAATACTTCTTATGGGCTATGGTATGGAAATCCTGTTATGCCTTCACCACACATGTCCCATTCAGAATGGGGACCCTTTCTTCTTTTCACCTCACCAGGTCATTTGTCGCTACCTCATTTTACATGCCCCCAATTTTCATGTCCTAATTGGTCAACATTCCACCAAAGTCTCATCTTAGGTTGACGGTGTTTCATCCCCACTGATTTTGCTAAGTTCTAGTCCTTTATGGAGTTTCCTATCTGTTTGCTACTGCCAGTGGCCTCAGGGCCTAGCGGGCCCATCTGGCCAGATTTCCATCTAGTGTTCACCATCCTAAATGGCTGAAGGCTTTCGCCTTTCCATGCCCTGGGACCTAACTTCCTAATTTCCGTCCCTTATGAATTGCATTGAAGGTGGACTTCCTTTGTCCCCTCTAGGTGCAATCTTCTAGACTTCTCTACCCAGAGTTCCACATTGACTTTTCCTTTTCCAATGGGCAACTTGTGATGGTGTTCTGACCCGCAAACCTTGGACTCCATTTTTCCATTAGTTGAAAATAACGAACTTTGAAGTGGCCGCCAGGTCACATCCTTCTGGCCACCGATCCCTAGTCGTTTTGCTGCCGCACAAGAAAAATAAACTTACCAACCCTCTTGTCATCGATACAAGCATTAATGGGCATATTAAATGCTAATTAGGGGTATAAATATTTGGTTTGACCTATCATTTTCATATGTCAGGTTGGCCAAAGGAGTTCAAAGCATATTTTGAGGAGTCCAGTGGCCTCATCTCCTACTACCCTCGTGCCCATTGCCCTCGTCTGTTGATCCTTCATGGATTTAACAACCTCTTTCACTGGGTTTTTGAGGTAGGTTCACTATCCACCTTATCGTAAGGTTTTTTTTGTGATTTCATGCTTAAATGATGAAAAGACATGGGTTACAAATACTTTAATCTGGTAAAACAAGATAACACCTAAAAAACCCATGTGTTGAAATTCTAAAATATCTCCAGAAACATCCTCGAGGACAAGTCCAAAAATCTCCCTTGTCACCACCATTCTTCATGCAGGGCATATGTGCCCTCTAGACCTATGCCCTCTCGTCACTTTTGAAAACTTACAAAAAAAAATCAAAGTGTCCAAATAGTAGAATGTCCTCTCAAACCCGCGACCTCGGACCTCCTTTGGTGTAACACTGTCAGACTTAAACTAAACTTGAAATTAGGTCTCCGTGTCTGCTTCCCAGGTCCACTCCCCTAGGATTCTTTCCCTGGGATGCCGCTTTGCTTTCGCCTTTTGAAATGGCGAATCTGCCCTATCCACCCGAGCCTTGGGCCCCAGCTCACCTTTTTTTGATCAGGGTTAAACCAAAAAATGAATTGTTCCCTCATGTCCCTGGGCCCTCATTCAAGGAGTTTCGTCCACATATTTCCTTTCGCCTCCTGGGCCCCAATCCTTTATTTTTCATGAGGATGATTAACAATGAACTTAGGAATTCTTCCTCTTGTTAGGATCCATCTTCTAGGATTCTTCCCCACCTCAACCAGCATGAAAGAGAAGAGTAGGCATGCTTTCTGACCTCTGGGGTCTACCCTGCTAATCGCTTATAATTGAGTAGAAAAAATTTTGCTAGCCATGCTTGGTGCTGGGTCCAGTCCATTGGGCCATCCCCTCCGGACTTCTATTTGGTGACTGTCATTTCAAATGGAAAAAAACCAATGGCTTGCCACCCCTTTAGGCTCAAACACTTGAAAGTTAAGAGGAAACGTTGGCTGCCCTTCAGCCTCCCAGGTCCCAGACCCCAGGATTCTAACCTTAGAATGTTGTTTCACTTTTGGCTCTTCCAAACGGATAAGCCCTGATAGCTTTCCAACATTGTACTTCTCGATGCTCCCAAAGCAACCAAAATAACCTTCAATTCAAAAACTAATCTTGAACCACGTGCTTAAATTCAGGTTTCTCCTACATTGGCCTTTTAAACGATCAAAATCTAAAGTCAGGGGAAACCACCTGGGTTTTCCCACTCTATTCACCCTTTGAACAACATTCCTACTAGGGAAGTTTGGCCTTCCAGGCCTGGGTTGTCCAAAATCCCTCCAATAAATTGCTAACGATGTCTTGAAGTAAAAGTGTGATTTTATGAATGATATACTATCTAATTGGACTTTGTTTATGGCATTATGACTAACATTCTTGTTTTTGTTATTGGTTATGCTAACTATGCCTTGTTTGAAAGATATATGGAATTAGGTGCAGGACCCTCGGGGGCAACCACAAAAAATGACAAAGGGAAGAAATGGGCCAAGATTCATTATGGAAAGGAGGACAAGGACCAAATGAAGTTCAATTTCTAGGGAGAGCCATTGCAGTCCAAAATCATCATAGACTAGAAAGAAATAGCAGATACCAATATCAGCCATGTCGATATTGATGAATTCAAGCAGAGGGTCAAGATCCATCCTAAGATTGATAATGCAAGATTAATCAGACAAAGTGGGATTGCTAAGGCTGCAAGTTTTCCTCTATCTCTTATAGCCCCTGAATTGGTCATGGCCTACTGGTAGGCATATCATCCAGCGACACAGACAATAGTTGACAAAGATGGAAACATCTTTTTTGATATGTTAGCAGAAGCGATAACAAATAATTTCCACATCGCTACCTTCAAAACAATGGAAACACCAACCATCGCAGAATGTAAGGCAACACAGGATGAAGACCCCACTAGCTATAAGAATCTTATAAACCAATATTGGCTTAAAGAGAAAATGGGTAGTGTCACAAAGGTTCGTCAGGCGCTCTTCCGCAGCAACTTCCATGAGGACTACCATGACTTGCTAACTCTATTGAGCAGGGTGATGGGCCTCCCAACTGTCGTATATTTTCAAGAATGGATAGTATATTTCATAGAGAAGATCCTTCATGGGGAGGAAGATGTCACCACAAAGGCCTCATTCTATTTGGGAGGCATAAAAGCAATTGCTTCCATAAGCAATTTATGAATGTAAAGAAGACCTCCAAACTCTACATGACCTCCAATATTGTTTACTCACTGGCCGAGCGGAGGCAGTATAGTGGATTGTTCATGGCACCTGATGAGGAACTGAGTCATGCGTTGAAGGTTTATGATAGATACCCCCAGCTACAATTCAAGAACTTCAAGGAGTATTGCAGGGTAAATGACGCCTTCATGGGTCACATTATCAGGTTTCTTGGAGGGGATTTTGAAAGAAGGATCTCTCACAGTGCTTAGGGGTTCTTGAAACAATACACCTTCTTGTTCATCCAGTACCCCAAGTTCACCTACATTCACAACCAAGGTTACACAGAGAGGTCAAATAAGATGCCCTCGTACCCTAATGACCGGATCATATTGTTAGAGCTCTTTGAGTAGCTATAACATGTGCATTCAGTCCTCAATGATAGACATTTGGTAGGGATCCCTTATCCCTTAGCTTTTGTCTGGGGTATGTACAAATTGCAAACCTCCTAGTATGTTGGGAATTCTGAGAAGGAATTAGGAGAATATCATTTTCTCCTACACACTGCTCACCCATGGATAGACCCATATGGGCACATAAGGAAGGAACTAGGACCAAGATATGCCCATTTGCATCACATAGAAGATTTTTGGACTAATTTCCAAGATGATAAGGAGGTACGTGCAAGGCATTACCTGTGGATGACATCATATTTTGTAAAAAGGGTGAATATCTTTTGCATACCTAATCAAGTTGAGGAAGATGAAATCATTGTCATGGATCCCAAGCACAACACAGTTGGTAACTTGTTGCTACTAGCAATGGACTTGGATGAAGAAGAGGTCGATGACCGCGATATTATAACCAAGCCCGTCAAGGCTCACACTAAAGAATGGGTTGATGGATAGGTAGCCTAATTAAAACAACGATGGGTTATACTAACATATGAAGGGCTCAAGAGTGAGCCTAGTGCTACAAAAGATGTTGCTACTACAACCTCAACCAGAGAGACATCCAAATCTCCTCCCCTCATGAGATCTAAAAATAGGAAAGAGGTCGAGGTAGAGTAGCATCCAAACCCAAAGGTGTATTCAAGAAAAAACTCAAAGGGTTCACCCTTGAAGAGGTATAAAAGGATGGAAGGCATCACATGAAAGCCTGCAATTCAAGAGGATCCCCTTCACAAGGGTGGAAAATGAGAAACAAATCAACCAAAATATTTGCCTATTGTCCCTATTTCCACCACTATTCCATCGATTTCTCAAGCCATTTTTTCCACATCCCCACCTGCAGTGGACATCTCGGTCCATCTCGCCTCCTCTCTGCCAACTGGGCACATGATATTGGTTGACTCTTCCTCTACCACAACTTCTTCACTTTCCTTCGCCCCCATGTTACCCACTAGATTGCTTCAACTGGTAGTAGTGACAATACCAATGCCCATATTCACATTGCTAGAAGATTTCTTGTGGCACATGCACAGTGCCCCCCATGATATTTCTCAAATATTTTTGGATCCCACCATCCAAGTTGCCTTACCATAGGTCGTCGCTAGTGCTCCGCCCTCGAAACTTCCAACGGGACCATCAACAATGGAAGCCACAATGCTAATCTTTGAGGGATGAGAGAAGTGGAGATGGAGACTACAAAAGCATTGGAGGAAGTGGAAAAGTACCAAGAACACCCAGAATATGAACACCAGAAACTTGACAAGGTGATTTATGAGGAGGAAGAAATAGGATCTTCTGAGAGCGGTGATGAAAGGGATCTTGGTACTAAAATTGTAGAAAAATTTGATGATGATTTCAAGGAGGAAATGGCCTAGAAATTGAAATATGTTATGGAAGAAGTAGATATGTTCAAATCCTCTTAGAGAAGGAGGGAAAGAAGGTGATAGGACAGCAGAAATTATGGAACTTCCTACAAGGGAACAACAGTAGGATGTGTCAGTGCCTTACAAAGAAGAACAAAATGCATAGGAAGAAAAACCTATGATGGTTAGACTATTAAAATCCTCAAAACCGAAAAGCCCAAGGAGCCCGGACATGAGGATGAGTATGATGACAAAAGAGAAAAGGAGGCTAAAAGGGTAGACAGTCCCAACGAGCACCTACCCACCAAGTCCATGATCAGGCACATCACATTCACTCGGGATTCCAATGAGGATGAATAAGATACAAAGGTAGAAGAAGAGGCCCCTAAGGAGAAGGATATTGAAATAAAAAAGGGTGAAGAAGAATGTGATCGTGAGTCACCTAGAAAAAAGGCTTAGATGCCCGAATGGCTGGAAAAACAACTTGAAAAGAGGGCTCTTGCCCCAACCAATTGTAGAACAAGACTAAAGGATATCCTAACCAAGGCACGGATCACTACCAAAAGGGAAAAGAAGCCCAAGTCACATCAAAAGTAACAATGGATTTTTGGGGATATAGGACAGTCCAAGTGGCTATGCCCATAGTAGGGGAAGAAGGGGTAAGTTATAATATTTCTACTATTGACCTAGGAACAGCTATAAGGGAACAAAAAATGGAACACCTCTAGGAGTCTATTGCTACCATGGTGCACCTAATACAAGATAAAGTTTTGAAAGAGGAGATAAAGGTATCAGTAGCTGAATTGATGACGTACATTCAACAATGGTCCTCAACAGAAGAAATACCTACCACATCCGTGATTCCACCACAACTGTTGTCAAAAGAGAAAATTGATAAGCTGGAAAAGAGAAGGAACCTAGACAAGACTATGTAGAGCTTGTTCTAATAGGTCTTATATGTCAAAAACATGGGCATTAGCCATGTTGTTAGAACTGCAAAAAAATTATTGGATCTCCACCAGTCTCTTAAGAGTACGAAAAAACTTTGCATTGACTTTGTGTAATGTATAGGTCCATCTACCCAAAGATCGAGGCTATCCTCTGACTTCCAAGCACCACATGGGAAAAACAAACTTGCATTCAAGAAGGACGATCATTGGATCATGGATGTATGGAAGCAAGACTTTGAGAATAGGAAAGAAAGGTTGGAGCAATTGCTTGACAAGGTGGATCTAGATATTGAGTGGGTCAAGGAAGTTAGAGTAGATTACGCCCAATATTTGAGGTTGATGACAAGGTTTGACATGCTTGCGGTACAAATAGATCCAGAGAAAATAATGTCCCACTTTCAAAAAGGGATGGAGGACAGGATGTCAACAGAAATAACCACGGATTTCATGAGTTTTTCCACTTCGCCTTCACCCTTTTAGAACTATTCAGGGACCACACTGTCAAGTATGATGAAGACTGGGAAATTCTTGTAGAAAACTCCAAGGAATGGAGTTATCAATTGCTACGATCCAAGATT
Organism: Sequoia sempervirens; assembly: GCA_007258455.2. Classification (NCBI taxonomy): domain Eukaryota; kingdom Viridiplantae; phylum Streptophyta; class Pinopsida; order Cupressales; family Cupressaceae; genus Sequoia; species Sequoia sempervirens. The sequence goes on along the minus strand of VDFB02137365.1, from coordinate 20,531,103 downwards.
TTGGAGGTTGACAAGCTCCAGCCGATAATTTTGAAATTCATGGACTATGCAGCTTTAAAGAAGCAGGAAGGCAACCCTGTTATTAATGAATACTTTCTGACAAAGTAGCTACATCAAAAAGGGAAATCAACAAAAAGAAAAAATGCTATAGTGTTGTCACTAGAAGACAAAATAGAGATAATGACAAGGCTATATTTTAAAATTGTAATATATTGGAGGGTAGGTAGAACCCTAAGTTGTAGTGAATCTTGGCCACACAATGAGATTAAATCCTCACCATTCATTCTACTTTTTGGACACTATAAATAGGGGGTCTCCTCTCATTTTCAAAGAGATTTGAGTTGTTGCAATGACATGCTAGAGAAATTTCTAATGAAAATACATTGACTTAGTGCATTTTATGATTTTCTCTACATGTTTCATGATTCAATCTCCAATTATTGGATGTTTTAGGTAGATTTCATTGTTGCTTTAGTTAGCTTTAAATTGCTTAGATATATTTTGGTAATACTTTTATGTGATTGTAGAAATTTTTGCCATTTGTTGCTTGTCAATGGTCTTTATTCATGCATATGTATGGTGGATGAATGGTGAAAAATTTGCAGACCTTAGAAGATAGCACAAAGTTTCATGAGATTGTGGTTGTTTCTAGTTAAGTGAAATTTCATTTGAAGGGATTTTTCCATAGTATAACCTTTATGATCACTATTCATAGTTAGTTGTAGATCTAGGAACCTTATCTCTTCCCTGCTCTCTTTCATTTTTTTTAAGAAACAACTTATGCTAAGGTTCATTGCACATTGTAAAGCCAAAACTTAAGAAAATACCAAATTTTTAGATTGTTGTTCGAACCTACAGCAAAGTGCACCTTAACTCCCATCTCAGAAACTTTGGGTTTTAAGATCCACTTTGCATCCAGCTACGTAAGTCTACCCTATGATTACCAAAAAAATCACATGAAACATCTATTGAGGAATTCAATGCAAGTCATGACCTGACACTTGAAAGACCTCAGGGTGATTTTCAGCAACTTGCTATTGAAAGTATCCTTTAAAGAGAGCTAGTGTATCTACACACTGCATGTGTTGAGAAGGTGTGCAAAAAAACCCTTCAACAGAATTGGTGCTAGAAGGAGAGGCCCTATGAAGCTAGATCGAATTAGATCATTCTCCTCTAAAATATTTTAGAGAATTCTAGGGCCAACACCAAACAAAGGGGAACTTCAAGAGATGCAAGCCCCCACCAGGGAAAAACAAACTAAGGGAGGAGACTCTACTTCTTCCTTGTCCTCCTTCCCATTCACTTCCCTTCCAACTTCACCTCCCTTCACCTCTTTTCCATCCTCCACCCAATGATACCAAACAAATTTTCCACCTCTCATCTATGATAGCCAGGGAGTTTTCTCTCTTCCGACCCCTCAAGTTTAGGGTGCAGTCCCAAGCTATTGTTTTGCAATAGGTGTAGCCCTAGATTGCTATTCCTCAATAGTAGATACCACCTTAGCCTCTTGTCATGGCTTGTTTGGCACAAAATCCTTCTCCATTACACTTCCATGCCTATGATGACCTACCCAAGAATCTAGAGGGCTTCTGTTGAAAATTCAACACTCACGACCTGCAAAGGATGGCAGAAGAACACATTAAGATATTTGAAATAGCAATTACCAACATGTAGATTGGTCATGAAGACATTACATGCCACCTCTTTCCCTACTCGTTGGGAGAGGAGGCTTTTTACTAGTATATCAATTTGTCGAGGGGGTCCATTACATCATGGGACCTCATGAAGAAAGATTTCTTGTAAAAGTATAAGATTCTGGTCAGGCCTTCAAAACTATACTAACAAATTATGTCCGTTCGGAGGGAAATTAATGAATCCATCTACTCTTTCAATGATCACTTCTAGCATGCCTTCATGACACTTTAGGGTCCATACATACACAATGATGTTGCAAATTTTCTCGTCTACTATGCAACATTGGATAATTTCACATCCTCATTCATGAAAAGGATGAATCAACCACTTGCGAGACTAGTGGATGCTTATGTTGAAGCTGTTAAGGCCAGTACAGACTTGGGGCAGAATATCTTTGGTCCACTACCCTCCTTGGGTCCAATCACTCACCTAATGTAGGTTTAGGGCCTCAACCAAGCATTTGCTCATCAGACACCTCTTATGAACCAAGTGCCTCAACTGCCCATTGTCCCACATCCTGGGTAGGCAAGGAATTATGTGCCTTGCATGCCTTCTTACTTGTAGCCTCAGCAATAGCACCCCTATCCTCAAGCTACCCAACAACAACATATGTACTCTCAGTAGCCACAAGCACCATTGTACTTGTCAGGACTAGAATTCCCTCCAACACATCAAAACTAGCTGGCAGCCCCACCTATCTTTCCCCAAAATCAAGTGGCATAGCCAAGGAATACTGAGAAAGATAAATTGGAAGAGCTAACAAAAATGATAAAGAAAATTTCCATGGAGATGACACACTTGAGAAATCAGAATAATCAGATGTAGGATTCCCAATGCAACCTCTAGGCTAACCTCAATAGGGACAATAGAGACAACAGAGACGGTAGGGATAACCGTGAGGCCAACATCTCTTTTGGACAAAATTATGACAGAGGACAAAATTCAAATTAGAGCTTTGAGAGGAGATTTTCTCAAAGGTAGAATCACACATGGAATACTAGGCCCAAAAACGGAAGTGTCCCTACCCCTCTTGATCAGCCTGCTAGCAATGAAAAGACAACCAGTGGAGTGTATCTCACTGAGGCAGCATTGTCTGGATGGTTTCAAATTCACAAGACTAGTAGGCACTCTGAGTTGGATTGTCCTAAATTCTAGACAATCGTCAAAACCTACCTCATGGTAAATCAAGCTCCCTTTCTATGAAGCAAATGCAACAAACCTGAGATCAAGGTCACCTATATTAAGAGTGAAGAAATGCAAGAGGTAAGTAATGAGCAAACCTTGGCTCAACTTTTCAATTCAGTAGATAATGGTCTGGTAGATGAACAACATGTAAACGACGTTCATATGTTTCACCAAAGGGAAACTCCCTACTTCCTTTGGAATAGGTAGGTGGGTGGATCCTTTACAATTTCTACCCCACCAAATAATTTTAGTACCCCGCCTGATACGAATGCTAGCAATAATGCCTGGCTTCCCCATGTGCCCATCCAATACTTCAACAAAGATAGACTGCATAAACCACTGCAAAATCAGGCACAAAGATAGCCTCAAGGTCAGCCCCAAGACCAACCAAGTTAAACATAGACCCAACCCTCTAGTTCAACCATAGGTCAGGCCATGAAAATCATCCTATCTACTTTTCAACTACTCAAAGTCCCTACTATAAAGCATAACTTCTTTAGGTTAATTAATGTAACCTCATCCTCTAAGCAACACAAGAGGCATCAGCCAAAAGAGTCACCTTTGAAGAACCTAGACAGGAGCCTACAATTCAAGACGTCACCAAGAAAAGGAGGGATGTTCCCTCAAATCAATCCATAAACAAACAACCATCAAAAGAACAACATCTAGATAACAACCAAGCCACCAAGGGTCAACCCTTTGGGAAGACTAAAGATAGGATCAGTGACAAGAAAAAATCCCAAGTCGCTCAAGTGGATGCACCTATGGTCCTCTTTCAAGGAAAACTAGAAACACCACCTTTCCTCACCACCATCTAGATATTCAAGAAGAATTTGCATAATTGCCTCATTGATTCCAGGGCATCAGCCAAGGTCATGCCCTTGGCTGTATGTAAGGCCCTTGGCATTACCCACACACCTTCAAGGAAAAAGGTGACTCAATTGGACAAAATTGAGATAAACATTATGGGGGAAATAAATCGAATCCCCATGCAGATTTTTGTGGACCCAAGGGTGCAACAAGTTATTTACATCTAGGTTGTGGATATCCTCAATGCATAGGAAATCATTTTAGGTCGGGATTTCACTCGTACATTGACCGGATATGCTGCAACAGACTTTTCTCATATGTGGCTACCATGGAAGGGACTACCAAACCATATCTGCATCAATTGGGAGCTCCGCATGAAATTCATGATCACTCAATACAACTTGGATGAGGTGTTATTTGTAGAAATAGAACTTGGAAACTATTGTCCCTATGCATATCAAGAAGAAGAAACTCAAGGAGAAGGTGTGGTTGTAGAATTACTCTTGGTGCAATGTAGCTCTCCAATTTATCTAGCTCATGCACCTCAGAGCATGGAGATGTTAGTAGATGTTGATGATGAGGAATCTCCGCAAGATGGTACTCTAGGACTACTAGATGGATTCTGGAATTTTATGGAGAAGTGCATACAAAACCAACTCATCTTGGGTATAAGAATGAATTTCCAAGAGCTATTTCTCCCAAATTGGTGCAGGGTGCATGATGTATCTCATTCCGAATTCGAGTGCTTCCTGTGCCAAATGGTGGTAGAACATGTCAAGAAATTAGCCATTCCTAAGAAGGAGACACCCTCGGGGCAACCCATCATTCATCATACCAAACTAACACCTACTATGGATATCAAGGATGTCAACCCATAGCTTAAAGGCAGTGACCATCCCAGTGGCCCTGACATCAAAGAGCTGTCCAAATTCTAGACATTGTGTTTCGATGGATCTAAATAAAAGTAAGGAGCTGGCGTCAGATTTGAGCTAGTCAGCCCTATGGGTAAGTCTTATTTCTCTTCCCATCAACTCCAATTTTATTGCACCAATAACATAGTAGAATATGAGGCTTTAGTCCATGGTCTTCTGATGGCCTTGAAGAAAAATATTAAAATGCTGCAAGTTTTTTGTGATTCTAAGCTAGTAGTTAAACAAGTTAGGAAGTTGTATTCTTGCCATGACAGAAGACTAGAAAACTATAGGCATAGGGTTTGGGATCTTTTAGAAGGACTATATGCATTCAATATACAACTGATCCCTCATACTCAAAACTACATGGCTAATGCCTTGGCTCAAGTAGCCAACACACTACAACCTCTATCCTTATCAAGCCTCAAGAATTTTACCATTGAGTTAACATCCACACTTTCAATTCTAGATAATGTTAGTCATTTTCAAGTCTTCAATGATGATAAGCACATCCTTGAATTCATCATGAGCTCTGATGTCTTTTCCACCCAAATCATTGATGAAGCTAATCCGAAGGAGGCTGAGTTAGATATACAAGGGGTAATTAACCTCAAAACCAACATGATTCCCTAAGGGATGGTTTAGCTTGAACATATATTTGATTTGGATCATATCAAAGATAAGGATTGAAAAATGAAGAAGGAAGCCATAAGCAACTAGTGCGATGCTCACAACCTCAGGACTTCTGAAGAGATCAAAAATGTTTTTATTAGTAAAGTATGTACTACAGAAGAAAATAAAGGGATTGGGGATGCTCTATGGAAATATCATGATGTGGTGGCATGGAGCTATGAATATATTAAGACTTATGGCACCTCCATCATCACACACACCATCCCTCTCAAGTCAAAAGTGAGGCCATTTTGCCAATGACAATAGCCTATTAACGCCTTGCTACAACCTATTATTTATAAAGAGGTGCAAAAATTGCTTTCAGCAAGAATTATCTTCCCAATTAGGTATTCTACTTGGGTGGCCAACTTGGTCCTAGTCAGAAAAAAGAACAAAGAAATCAGATTGTGTACACATTTCCACAATTTGATCAGAGCTTCGGAGAAGGAAAAATACCTTGCACCTTTGTTGGATGAGGTACTACAAATTGTCAATGGCTCCCAAATGATGTCCTTCCTCGACGGGTACTTTGGATATAACCAAGTTATGGTGCAATATGAAGAATTCCATAAGACAACGTTCACCACCAAGTGGGGGACCTTTTCTTATAGAAGAATTCCCTTTGGGCTCATCAACGTTGGCACAACCTTTCAGCGCACCATGGACATTGCCTTCAAGGACCTAATTGGAAAGTGCATAATCATCTACATGGATGATTTGAATGTGTTCTCTAAGAAATGGAGTGATCATGTCTCTGATTTATGAAAGGTGTTTCAAAGGTGTAGGGAGATTGGAGTCTCCCTTAATCTGAAGAAGGTTGCTAGGGAATATCATTTCAGAGTAGGAGATCTCTATAGACCTTGAATGTATCTAGTATTTGTTAAAGATTCCACCACCAGGTAGCAAGAAACAATTAAAATCCTTCTTCAAATAGATCAACTTTGTAAGGAAATTCATCACGGGCTTTGCTAATATTGTCAAACTGCTCAACACCCTACTAAAGCAAGATGCCAAGATTGAGTGGACCTCCGAAGCAATGCAGGAATTTGATGAAATTAAGAAAGAAATTGTTGAGGTTCATGTACTTGTTATCCCTAACTATATGAAGTCATTCTACATTTACTCATTCAATTCAGAGCATTCTTGTGCTAGCATTTTGACTCAGAAAGATGGAGGGAATGAGCACCTGATCACCTTCATGAGTTCTCTGCTAAAAGATGTTGAATTACGATAGCACAACATAGAAAAACAAGCGTACACCCTTGTTAGGGGAGGGAAGAAATTTAGGCATTACACCCTCCATAATAAGGTGTTTTCCATTGTCCTTGATCCAATAGTGAAAACATTGCTCATGCAGAATGAATTAGGTGAAAGAAGAGCCAAATGGGTCACATTGCTCTAGGATTATGATATGGAAATCCAACTGATGAGGTTGGTCAGAGGGTAGGCACTTACCCGAACGATCACTGAAGTAGTAGCAGAGGAAGGACCTAAACTCACAGTGCAACAATATGAGCTCGAAGATGTTTCTCCAAGAGAATGGTACGACAACATCGTCTATTATTTGTTGAACCACAAGTGTCCACCTCACTTACAGGGGTCCATAAATGTGCTCTCAGGCTGAAAATAAGTAGTTACATGTTGCAAGGGTCTATTGTATACAAGAGAAATCATGAAGGCATCTACCTAAGATTCCTTGGCAAGGAAGAAGCAAATCGAGTCCTGAAGGAGTTTCATGACAAGTTTGGCATTGGTCATGGGTCTGGGCCTTCCACTACACAACAAATATTAAGATTTGGGTATTATTGGTTGATGGTCTTCAAGGATGCTCATGGCCATGTCCTCTCTTGCAACACATGCTAGATTGTTTCCACCAAAGAGGGGAATGCTACTGTACTGTTGCAAACCTGTTATGGAGGTGAGGCCATTTGCATAATGGGGTCTTGATTTCATTGGTCTGGTAAGCCCTCCATCATCTGTGGGACACAGGTACATTCTTACCACTACTAATTATTACACTAGATGGACATAAGAAATTGCATGTAGGCAATGCACCACTAAGGTAGTTATAAATTTTTTAGAAGGTTTCATTTTAAATCTCTTCAGTTGTACTTATGCATTGGTATGTAATAATGGACCTGCATTTGCTTCATTAAAATTTGTTTGTTGGGATTTTGATTATGGGATCGCCCTTAAATTTCATCCATGTACTACCCCCAAGGAAATGGCCTTGTTGAATCCACAAATAAGAACCTAGTCACAACAATCAAGAAACTACTCGATAGGAATCCCAAGGACTTACATACCTAGCTCTAATTTTCCCTTTGGGTAGACCGCACCCACCATAACGCTACCCTTGGTGATTCCCCCTTCCACCTCATCTATGGCTTAGAGCCCATATTTCCTATCCATCTTAAAATCCCTACCCTCCAATTTATCAATGGATTTTATGAAGGGGCAAGCCGTAGAAAGGCTCAGTTAGCTGAGCTCTTGCATTTAGAAGAAGTACGAGAGTGTGGAATAGAAAATTTCACCAAACATTAGGGTGTGATTAAAAGATAGTTCGATCACTGAGCCAAAATCAAGGCCTTTAGAATTGCATATTTAGTCCTGTACTGGGACAAGGCCCATGAAAAGAAAGGGGGACATAACAAATTCAACAAGCTTTGGCCTGGCCCCTTTCAGATAGTTGAAATTCTAGGAGACAACGCTTTCCACCTAAAGACCATAACTAGTGAAGAGCTCCCGTTTCTGGTCAACGTGGAGGACCTAAAGCATTACTTCCTAGCTTGAGGTATATTAGGCTCTCCTCTGTAAATATTTGTGCATACATTAGAGTAGGTTTCCTTTTGGTTTTCTTGCATTTTTCTATTATGTGTCACCTTTTTTTGCTTGCTTCCCAGCTGCTTTGTTTCGAAGAGGGTGTTCTTCGTCCCATTGTGGTGGCTGTGCTCATTTGACAAATGGTTCACTTTGTTGTTTTTCCTTAATGTTCTTCAGATAAACACTCATTCTAAAATATTGGTCCCTAAAAGCTGCCTAGGAATGATTTCCTCATTTGGACTCTACCTTAGAACTTGACCCTTGGTTGGATCTTTTTATGCACATCTCAAATCCTAAAAAAAATGCATGTTAATTATTTCCAAAGGACTGTACAATGGCTACTCTAATACCCTAGTAAGTAAAAAAAATCTTAAGTCTGTTGCAGTGGCCACTATGGTTCCCAAACCCATTGTACGCTTTAGTGCTTACACGGTCAAGCAAAAGATAAGTGAAAAAAAAATGTTGAAAGAAAGAGACAAAAGAAAATAATGAAATCAAGGGACTATATGGGTGTGCGGCTAACTCTACCAGGGCTATGGACACCCGGCTGGTAGTAGAGCAATATCTGTGGGAACACAACAACAACTCCGTCGGGGCTATGGACACCTAAGTAGTAGCGGGGAAATGGCCAGGTTACTTTTGGTGTTGGATGGTTTATGTGGCTTGCTCAGTTGGCTTAGTAGCCATTGATCATGGTTTCAGTGAAAAGGAATGAATTCACTACACACACTTCTTGGATGTCTTCTACATTGACCCAACTAAGGACCCTGTTCTCCTAGTTCACTTTTGGATATTGGCCCTGGTCTACAAAACTAGAGATTTTGGGTTCAGAATGAGTACTTATCCTTAGAATTGTCAGGAGCATTTCCCCAACAAAGTCACCATTTGTTGTACCTTTAGCACACACACCCCGTTCAAAATGGGGACCCTCTCTTCTTTTCACCTAACCAAGTTGTTTGTCACTACCTAATTTTGCATACCCCCGTTTTTGTGTCCTAATTCATCAACATACCTCCCAAGTTTAATTTTAGGTTGATTGTGTTTCCTCCCCTCTAATTTTGCTAAGTCTTGGTCCTTTACAAATTTTCCTTGGCAGTTTTCTCCTGCTAACAGCTTCGGGGCCTGGCAGGTCCATCCTTTTGGGTTTCCATCGGGTGTTCACTGTCCTAAACGGCTGAAGGCTTTCAGCTTCCCATACCTTGGGACCCGGCTTCCTGATTTTTCATCCCTTATGAATTGCATTGAAGGTGGATTGCTTTTGTCCCCTATGGGCCCAATCTTCTAGATTTCTCTGCCTAGAGTTTTGTGTTGACTTTGTCATTTCCGATAGCCAACCTATGACAACGTTCTGCCCCCAGACCCTGGACTCCCTTTTTCTGTTGGTTGAAAATAATGAACTTTGAAGTAGCCACCAGGTCATGTCCTTTTGGCCCTTGGGCCTCGATCCTCCCACTGCCGCCCGAGAATTTAAACTTACCAACCCTCCTCTCATCTGTATGGGCATGAAGGGGCATATTAAATGCTAATTAGGATATAAATATCTAGTTCAACCTATCATTTTCATATGTTAGGTTGGCCAGAGGAGTTCAGAGCATATTTTTAGGAGTCTAGTGCCTTCATTGTCAGCCGCCCTCACACTCGTTGCCCTCATCTGCCAATCCTTCATGGATTTGATAACCTCTTTCACCATGTTTTTGAGGAAGGTTCACCATCCACCTTCTTGTAATTTTTTTTTGTGATTTCACACTTAAATGATGAAAAAACATGGGATACAAATACTTTAATCTAGTAAAACAAGATAACACCTAAAAAACTGATGTGCTAAAATTCTAAAAAACCTCGAAAAACATCCTCTAGGACAAGTCCAGAACTCTCCCTTTTCATCGTCCTTCACATAGGGCATTCGTGCCCTCCGGACCTACACCCTCCTATCACTGTTGAAAACATAGAAAACAATCAAAGCATCCAAATGGCGGGATGCCCTCTCAGACCCGTTACCCTAGACCTCCTTTGACGGATCACCGCCGAACTTAAACTAAACTTGAAGTTCAGCCTCCATTTTTACTTCCCTAGCCCACTCCCCTGGGATGTCACGTTGCTTTCGCCTTTTAAAACAATGACTCTACCCTGTCCACCCAAGCCTTGGGGCTCGCCTCACCTTTTTCTGATTGGGGTTAAACCAACAAAATGAACTATTCCCTCATGTCCCCGGGCCCCTGTTTGCAGAGTTTCATATGTGGATTTCGGTGGTGAATTTTCCATTTGAAACGACTGTTTGACGGTGTCCTTCCACCTCCTGGGCCCCAAGCCTTTATTTTCCACGAGGATGATTAAGAATGAACTTAGGAATTCTTCCTCTTATCCAGCTCCATTTGCTAAGATTCTTCCCCACCTCAATCGACATGTAAGGGAAGAGTAGGTCCATCTTTTCAACCTCCGGGGTCTGACCTGCTAATTTCCTATAATTGAGCAGAAAAAAATATGGTGGCCACGCTTAGTGTTGGGTCCAGTCCATTGGGCCACTCCCTTCGAACTTTCATTTAATGACCACCATTTCAAATGGAAAAACAACAACGGATTCCCACCCCTTTAGGCCCAAACACTTGAAAGTTAAGAGGAAATGTTGGCCACTCTTCAGCCTCCCGTGTTCCAAATCCTGGGATTCTGGTCCCATCAGAATGTCATTTCACTTTTGGCTATTCCAAATGGCTAAGCCTTGACATCTTTTCGGCCTTGTACATCCAGATGCTTCCAAAGCAGCCCAAATAACCTTCAATTTGAAAACTAATCTTGACCCACATGCATAAATTGAACCTTCTCCTACATTGGCCTTTTAAATGATTAAAATCTAAAGTCAGGGGAAACCACCTAGGTTGCCCCACTCTGTTCTCCCTTTGAACAACATTCCTACAAAGGAAGTCCATCCCTCCGGGCCCAAGCTATCCAAAATCCCTCCAGTAAATTACTTACGATGTCTTGAGGTAAAAGTGTGATTTAATGAATGATATATCGTCTAATTGAACTTCGCTTATGGGATTATTACTAACATTCATGTTTTTGTGATTGGTTATACTCACTATGCCTTGTTTGTAGGATATATGGAATCAGGTGTGGGACCCTCGGGGGTAGCCGCAAAAAAGGAAAAAGGGAAGAAAGGGGGAAAGGTTCCTCATGGAAAGGAGGATAAGGACCAAATGAAGTTTCAATTCTAGGGAGAGCCATTGTAGTCCAAAATCATCATAGACTAGAAAGAAATAATAGATACCAATATCGACCATGTCGATATTGACGAATTCAAGTGGAGGGTCAGGATCCATCATAAGACTGATAATGCAAGATTAATCAGAGAAAGTGGGATTGCTAAGGCTGCAAGTTTTCCTCCATCCCTTATAGCCCCTGAATTGGTCATGGCCTACCAGCAGGCTTATCAACCAGCCACATGGACAATAGTTGATAGAGACAGAAACATCCTTGTTGATATGTCAGTAGAAGCAATAACAAATACTTTCCACATCCCTACATTCGAAACAATGGAAATTCAAACCATCACAGAATGTAAGGTTGCATGGGATGAAGACCCCATTGGATGTAAGAAGCTTATAAACCAATATTGGCTTAAAGAGAAAAGGGGCAGTGTCGCAAAGGTTCCTTAGGAGCTCTTCTACAATGACTTCCATGAGGACTACCATGACTTGGTGAATCTATTGAGCAGGGTGATGGGCTTCCCAACTGCCAGATATTTTCAAGAATGAATGGTATATTTCGTAGAATAGATCCTTCGTGGGGAGGAAGATTTCACCACAAAGGCCTCATTCTATTGGGGAGGCATAATAAGAGATTGCTTCCATGAGCAATTTATGAATGTAAAGAAGACCTCCAAATTCTACATGACCTCCTATCTTGTTTACTTACTGGTTGAGCGAAGGAAATACAATGTATTGTTCATGGCAATTGATGAAGAACCAGGTCGTGCATTGAAGGTTTATGACAGATACCCCTAGCTACAGCTCAGGAACTTCAAGAAGGAGTACAATAGGGTAAATGGTGCCTTCGTGAGTCACATTATCAGGTTGCTTCGAGGGGATTTTAAAAGAAAGATCTCTCACAGTGCTCGGGAGTTCTTGAAAGAAGGATCTCTCACAGTGCTCAGGGATTTTTTGTTCATCCAGTACTCCAAATTCACCTACATTCATGCCCAAGGTTACACAAAGAGGCTGAATAAGCTGCCCCTATACCCTGATGACTCAATCATACTATTAGAGCTCTCTCGACAACTACAGCATGTGGATTCAGTCCTCAGCGGTAGACAATTGGTAGGGATCCCTTATCCCTTAGCTTTTGGCTGGGGTATGTAAAAATTGCAAACCTCCTAGTGTGTTGGGAGTTCTAAGAAGGAATTAGTGGAATATCATTTTCTCCTACACACTGCTCACCCATGGATAGACCCATATGTGCATGCAAGGAAGGCACTGGGACCAGGATATGCCCATTTGCATCACATAGAAGGTTTCTAGGAAAATTTCCAAGATTATAAGGAGGTACGTGCAAGGCATTACATGCAGATGACTACATATTTTGTAAGAAGGGTGAATATGTTTCCCATACCTGACTAGGTTGAGGAAGATAAAAGCATGGTCATGGATCCCAGGTACCATGTAGTCACTAACTTGTCACTGCAAGCAGTGGATTGGGATGAACAAGAGGTCAATGACCTCGATATTATAAACAAGCCTATCGAGGATCGCACTAAAGAATGGGTCAATGGAAAGGTAGCCCAATTAAAATGAGGGGTTATACTAACATATGAAGGGCTCAAGAGTGATCCTAGTGCTACAAAAGATGTTACTGCTACAACCTCAACCGAAGAGACATCCAAATCTCCTTCACTCATGAGATCTAAAAAGAGGAAAGAGGCCAAGGCGGAGCAACAGCTAGACCCAAAGGTGTATTCAAGAAAATACTTAGAGGGTTCACCCTCGAAGAGGCATAAATGGATGGGAGGCATCACATGACAACCTACAATTCAAGAGGATCCCCTTCACAAGGGTGGAGAAAGGGAAACAAATCAACCAAAATATCTGCCTATTGTCCCTATTTCCACTACTCTCCCATCCATTTCTCAAGCCATGATTGCCACATCCCCACTTGCAGTGGACATCTCGGTCCATCTCACCTCCTCTTTTCCAACTGGGCTTGTGATATTGGCTAACTCTTCCTCTTCCACAACTTCTTTGCTTTCCTCCACCTTCATGTCACCCACTACATCACTTCCACTAGTAGTAACGACAATACCAATGCCTGCATTAACATTGTTAGAGGCTTTCTTGCGGCATATACAAAGTGTCACCTCTGAGATTTCTCAAATATTTTTGGATCCCACCATCCAAGCTACCTTGGCATAGGTCCTCATCAGTTATCCACCCTCGAAACCTCCAACGGGACCACCAACAATAGAAGCCACAATTCTAATCTCCTAGGAATGGGAGAAGCATGAGATGGAGACTGCAAAAGCATTGGATGAGGAGGCAGAAGAGTACCAAAAACACTCGAAATATGAACATTGGAAAATTGACAAGGTTATTTATGAGGAGGAAGAAACAAGATCCTTTGAGAGCAGTGACAAAAGGGATCCCGGTACTAAAATCATACAAATATTTGATGATGATTTTGAGGAGGAAATGGCCCAAAATTGAAAGATGTCAAAGGAAGAAGTAGAAAGGACTCCTCCCAGAGAAGGAGGGCAAGAAGGTGACAGGACAATAAAAAATGTGGAACTTCATACAAGGGAACAATAGGAGGATGTGTCACCTCCTCACAAAGAAGAAGAGAATGCAGAGGAAGAAAAACTTGAGGGTGATGGTCAGACTGTCAAAAGCCTCGAAACAGAAAATACCAAGGATCTCTAACATGAGGATGAGCATGATGAAAAAATAGAAGAGGTGACTGAAAAGGAAGACAGTCCCAAGGAGCACCTACCCATGAAGTCCTCGATCAAGCACATAACATTCACCTAGGATTCCAATGAGGATGAAGAAGATACAAAGGTAGAAGAAGAGGATCCTAAGGAGAAGGAGATTGAAATTAGAAAGGGTAAAGAAGAAGGCGATCGTGAGTCACCTAGAGAAAAGGCTTAGATACCCGAATGGCTGGAAAAACAACTTGAAAAGAGGTCTCCCACCCCGAGCAGTCCAAGAACGAGACTAAAGGTATCCTAGCAAGGGAAAAAATCACTACCAAAAGGGAAAAGAAGCCCAAGGTTAGATCCAAATTAACAATGGATGTTTTTGGATCTAGGACTGTCCAAGTGGCTATGCCCAATATAGGCAAAGAAGGGGTAAGTTATAATATCTCTACTATTGACCTAGGAACAACTACAAGGGAACAGAAAGTGGAACACCTCCAGTAGTCAGTTGCTACCGTGGTGCACCTGATACAGCAAGATAAAGTTTTGAAAGAGGACCTAAAGGCACAAGTAGCTGAACTGGTGACGTACATTCAACAATGGTCCTCAATACAAGAAATACCTACCACATTCACAGCTTCGCCACAACTGTTGTCAAAAGGAGAAAATTGATAAGCTAGAAAAGAGAAAGAACTTGGAAAAGACTATGGAAAGATGGTTTCGACATGTCTTATATGTTGGAAACATGGGAATTAGCCATGCTTTTAGAACAACAAACAAATTCTTGGATCTCCAACAGTTTCTTGAGAGTACGAAGAAAATTTGCATTGACTTCCCTATAATGTATAGGTCCACCTACCCAAAGATTGAGGCTATCCTTTGACTACCAAGTGCCACATGGGAAAAGGAACTCACATTCAAGAAGGATGATCATTGGATCATGGATGTATGGAAGTGGGAATTCGAGAACAGGAAAGAAAGGTTAGAGCAATTGCTTGACAAGGTGGATTCGGATATTGAGTGGGTCGAGGAAGTTAGAGCAGACTGCACCTGATATTTGAGGCTGATGACATGGTATGACATGCCTGGGGCACAAGTAGATCTAGAGAAAATAATGCCCCACTTTCAAAAAGGGATGGAAGACGAGATGTCAACAGAAATAACCATGGATTTCATGAGTTTTTCCACCCGCACCTTCACCCAGTCAGAACCGTTTAGGGACCAAACTACCAAGTATGATGAAGATTGGGAAAGGCTTGCAGACAACTCCAAGGAATGGAGTTATCAATTGTTACGATCCAAGATTTTGGAGGTTGAAAAGTCCAAGCTAGTAATTCTGAAGTTCATGGAGTATGCAACTTTAAAGAAACAGGAAGGAAACCCTATTATTAATGAAGATTTCCTGATAGAGTAGCTACAACAAAAAGGGAAATCAACAAAAAGACAAAATGCTACAATGTTGTCACTAGAAGACAACATAGGGATAAGGACAAGGCTGTATTTTAAAATTGTAATATATTGGAGGGTAGGTAGAACCCTAGGTTATAGTGAATCTTGGACACACAATTAGATTAAATCCTAGCCATTCATTCTACTTTTTGGACACTATAAATAGGGGGTCTTCTCTCATTTTTATTTAGAGAGTTGAGTTGTTGTAATGACATGCTATAGAAATGTCTAGTGAAAATACATTGACTTGGTGCATTTTATGAGTTTCTCTACATGTTTCATGATTCAATACATCATTATTGGATATTTTAGTTACATTTCATTGTTGCTTTAGTTAGCTTTAAATTTCTTAGATAGATTTTGGTAATGTTGTTATGTGATTGTAGAAATTTCTGCTGTGTTGATGCCTTCCAGTCCATACTTTTTTCCATTTGCTGCTAGTAAATGGTCTTGTAAAGTTAGTGTGTGATGAAAATTTAAAATTCTCTAAAATATTCATCTTTATTCATGCATATGTATGGTGAATGAATGGTGATAAACTTACAGACCTTAGAAGATAGCACAAAATTTCATGAGATTATGGTTGTTTCTGGTTAAGTGAAACTTCGTTTCAAGGGAGTTGTCTGCAGTAGAACCTCCATGATCACTGTTCATAGTTAGTTGCAGATCTAGGAACCTACTCTCTTCCTTGCTCTTTTTCATTTTTTCTAGAAACAACCTATGCATTCATTGCACATCTTAAAGCTAAAACTTAAGAAAATACCAAAGTTTTATATTGATGTTCGAACCTATAGCAAAGTGCACCTTAACTCCCATTTCAGAAACTTCGGGTTTTAAGATCCACTTTGCATCCATCTACGTAAGTCTTCCCCGTGATTACTAGAAAAATCACATCAAAAATCAACTGAGGAATTCCATGCAAGTCATGACCTGACACCCAAGAGACCTTGGGGTGATTTTCAACAACTTGCTATTGAAAGTCTCCTTTCAAGAGAGGTAGTGTATCTACGCACTTCCTGTGTTGAGAAAGTGTGCAAAAACACCCATCAATAGATCCTTCAGCTGTGAAATATTTTAGAGTGTTTGGAAGTAAATGCTATATCAGGAGAGATGAAGAAAACTTGGAAAAGTTTGATCTGTAAGATTTGATAAAGGAATATTGCTTGGATACTCTACAAAATTAAGGAATACAAACACTATAATAAAAATTTGAAAGATATTGTTGAAATTATAAGTATCAAAGTGGATGAAGATCCACATCAAAGTTCTACATTGATAAAAGGATATGAATATGATGAATCCCCTTGCAGTGAAGAAGAAAAAGATGAAGAGAAAGAAAAAGAGATGATATTTGAAAAGGAAGAAGCTCTAAAAAGGATCCCTAAGATTCTTAGTTATGTTTTGAGGAATCATTTTAAAGATCAAATCATTGGAGATAAGAGAAAAGGTGAGTTGACAAGGAGAGAAGTTTCTATGATAGAAGAATAGGAAAACTTTTATTTTCTTTCAAAAGTATAACTTAAAAAAGTAACTAAAGAATGGAAGGATGAGAACTGGATCAAAGATATGGAAGAAGAGTTGAGCTAGATTGAAAAGAATTAGACTTTGGAATTGGTCCCAAGACCAAAAAACAAGAATGTGATAGTAAATAAATGGTTTTCAAGAACAAACTAAATGAGGATGGAAAGGTTGTTAGAAATAAGGCTAGACTTGTGTGTAAGGTCTAGTCACAAATGGAAGGAATAGATTTTGAAGATACTTTTGTTCTAGTGGAAAGAATGGAAGCCATTAGATTTTTTTTGGCTTTTCTAGCACATAAAGACTTCAAGGTGTATCATATGGATGTCAAGTCTACCTTCCTGATGGTGAGCTAGAAGAAGAGGATTACATTGAACAATCAAAAGGTTTCTCATTATCATAGGATTCTAACATGGTTTGTACATTAAAAAAGGCATTGTATGGACTCAAACAAGATCCTAGAGCTTGACATGCAAAATTGCATAGATACTTGTTTGAGAAAGGATTGAAAAAGGGTACTGTAGATAGCAATCTTTACTTCAAGGTTGAGGGAGATAAAATCCTGATTATGGTTGTGTATGTCGATAATATAATCTATGGAGGAAATGAAGAAATGTGTAATAATTTTATAGAGGAAATGTAGAATGAGTTTGATATGCTTATGTTTGGAGAGATAGATTTCTTTCTTGGGCTAAAAATAAATCAATTTGATAAAGGTATATTCATCTCATAATCAAAGAATGTCAAGGAAATGTTGAAGAAGTTTTGAATGGAGGAGTCTAAACCAATATGTACTTGCATGGTTATTGGTTGTGAATTGAGAAAAAATGATGAATCTCCTAAGATAGATCAGAGCAAGTATAGATCATTGATTGGTGGATTGCTATATCTTACTACTACTAGACCAGATATCACACATGTAGTTTGTCTTGTCGTAAAATTTCAAGAAGATCCTAGCGAATCACATGTGATAGAAATTAAAAGGATATTTAGATACTTGAAGGGAACTCTACATTTTGGTCTATGTTATCCTATGGATACTAATTTATCTATGAATTCTTATACAGATGCAGATAGGGAAAGTTGTGTAGATGACAAAAGAAGTACAAGTGGAGGCAATTTCTTTCTTGAAAGCAGGATAGTTTGTTGGATGACTAAGAAGCAATATTTTGTATCATTATCTACTGCAAAGGGGCATAATATATTGTAGTAGCATCATGTTGTACACATGAATTATGGATGAAGAAGACAATGAATGATATCAAAGTGTCATATGATGAACCTATTTCTATATTATGTACATGTACTATCAATATTTCAAAAATCTCAGTAGTGTGCATTCAAGGAAAAAGCATATCTCTATCTAGTATCACTTGCTAGTAGAGAAAGTTGTAGAGAATGAGGTGAAGATGGAGTATGTTCCTACAAAGGATCAAGTTACAAACATTTTGAAAAAGGAACTTCCAAAAGATACATTTGAGTATCTCTGACATAAGTTAGGGCTTATTACCCCTCCTTTCAATTAGATTTATAAGAGTGTGTATATATCTAGGACAGAATTTCAAGATATATATTCTTGGTCTTGGAGTGATGAAGGCTACATCTTAGGGGGAGTAGATAGTGGTGTGTTTTAATTTGTGTGGTTAGGGGGAGCATATCTTGCACCCCTAAGGATGAGTAAGTAGAGAGAGAGAGAGAGCATTAGACAAACAGTAGTGTGTTGTTGTTGCCTAAAGTGAATCTTTCAAGTGATGTGAAAGGGAGAGATTTTTGTCCTTTTCCATTGATATCAAAGGGGGAGAGAGATTGAAGTTTGAAAAAATCCTCATGTAAGGGGGAGACAATTGAAGGAAAAAGAAAGAGAGAGTGAAGTCTGAGAGAGTGGTAGAAGTGTAAGGAATGTCCTAGTTAGAGAAAGATAGAGAATAAAGTAAGGGGGAGAGTTGTTTGAGTGTTGGAGTTACAAAGTTTCTTTTGTTGGTTGATGGCTTTTAGAGCTGGTGTTTCCATCAATGATAAAGGAGGAGATTGTTGGAGATTTGTTGATGTTGTCATTAGTATCGTCATTGATGTCAACCTCCAGTATTGTAAGGAATATTGTTTGCAATTGTTGTACTATGTTGGGATTAGTCTTAACCTCTAGTGTGGTCATGTTGAGCAGGTCTTTTTTGTGTTGCTGATGTAGCTGGTTCACTTAAAATAACCCTTATAGAAATATAAATGTAATCTTAATGTTAATCTTAAAATAATCACATAGCACCAAATATTGTTAAAAATATTAATTTGTTAAAAGTATTGTATTTGTGAAATAATTTATTAGTAAGATAATACAAATATAATAATGTCTAAATAAGAATTAGCTTGTTACTCTTTGTGTGTATGCCTACATACATACACATGCATACACACACACACTTATGCATACATGCATACATATATAGACACAGATATACATATATAAATATATACCTAAATAAATATACTCACACATATGTAGATATTTGTGTGTATCTATTTATATATGTATAGATGTATATGTGTATGTGTGTGTGTAGAGAGAAATGTATATGTATGTATATATCTCTTTCTCAGATATTTTAATGGCGACATAAAAATTTAAAAAAACTTATCTTTAGCAAGTACATTTCATCTATCAGGTATTTTAGAATTTATCTTTTAATAAGTGTTGATGAAAAAACTTTGTGATGATATTCTCTTAAATGAGCAAATACGATAGTAAATATTTCATTGTTAGTAAATATGACTCAAAATATCCATTGATTCTTTTATTTTAATATACGACTCAAATCTCTGAGTTGACATGCACATTTGTTTGATTGATGACTGAAATTTGATAGAAAATTTTTGATACTTTTGTCAATTTTAAATGTTATTTTATTTCTAATCACTATAAATCTGTAATCACTTTCTAGTTAAGTAAATCAAGAATATTTTATTTAATATTTATAATTCAAAAGTAATGATAAAATATTTTTAGTCCTACACATAGAATCCTAAAGAGCAATCACTTTCAATTTTTCTTTTCCTTTAAATTGAAATTTTTAGAAATTCAATTATCTTTATGAGTAACCTTAGTCATACTAAATGCATGTTCTCTATCCAGTACGATGAATTGTTCATCCAGCTTGCTGGAAAGACGTTGCCTACTAAATGAGACTGAACTGGCATAAAGTGGGACAGTACGCAGAGGAGTCCGGAAGAACAGACACGCTGGTTACCATCGATAGAAATCAAGTCATGAAATGAAATCTCTACCAATGTTGTTTGAATAGTTACGTGCATTTCCAATCACTTCTCTACCAGTGTTTGATGTTCCAAATTTAAGCGCTCATAATGCAATGCCAGTCAAAAATTTGTCAATATCGGTATCGTGAAAACATGTGGGTTGAACAATCAATCTTTTCAAAGCCACAGTAAGCCGAACCAACCAGAGTTTTTTCATGCAAAATTCCATGCTAATTTCTGGAATGACGTGAACTCCATGGTTTGTCGTTTTGGAGAGCGATGGATTTGGTATATATGCAGTTACATCTGATGATCTGTTTGTTTGTACCTTGTTCCGTGAAAAATTTGCACAAGGAGTTCTACATCTCATTTCAAATAGCTGAACGACTTTTATTATTTTGTTTATATAATTAAGTGTGCAAAAAGAGGATTGTGAAAGTGGTTATTTGTATAATCAATAAGTCAATCATTTGAGGAACAGCTTAGAAGAAAATCATGCTATTGAAATAATTTAGTGATATATTAGAGTTACAATAAATTAATTATGAATATAAGGGTTGAAGGAAATTAAGAGTAAGTGTTTGTTTTGTATTCTTTTATGAAGATTCTAGATGTTTATCCATAAATTTCATGGCCAGCTCATTAGATACACAACCGATAGTCAGCTTTTGAATAGGGCTGCTAGTGCTAAGGACTTCTTGAATAGGATTGATGTTTCTCCTGTCCAGCGTAAAGCATGTGGATGCTTCTGGTGTAGTTTTCTATAGTAGTTCCACTAAGACCAAACAATCTTTTTCAGATTTTCCTTGATGGCCTGCAACTCACTTTCTAAGTTATTGATTCTTTCTTCTGACTAAAAGGTGTCCTAATTGATTTCCAAATGCCTTCTGTGATGTCCCATTGTTGTAACAATGTTCACACAGAACTCTATATAAAAATTTGAAGCAAAACTTAACAAATTATAATCTATTTAAAATATTTGTTATTCTATCAAGTCTAAAGAATCTCTTTAAAATAGAAATTAAAACAATTGTTTTATGATTGAATTTGAAAGAGGGGAGAAGGCAATATTATCATTATAGATAGACTTTTTTTTATGTTGTTTTCTCATCTCTTCAAAACATTTAAGGCTAATAGATGACTATTAGACTTGACTATACTTACAAGCTAGGTCTATGAGAATAAATAAATGTGACGTGTAGTTGAAAAATATTTAGTTTATGATATGATTTGGATTGACAGATGTTGCTTGACTTTGAAATAATAATATATGGAAGATGTATCTTGATTAGCTTAATAAATTATATAAGTAGAGAATATTTTTAATGACATTTTATATTAATAATATATGAAAGAGATGGTATAATGTGGAGCCAACTAACTGTACAAATGAAATTGATCTCTAGGGAGTCTAGTATCTAAAAGTTCTCATCTTTTTTGCAATAAAATGACATGCTATATTTTATCAATACAATAGATTTTTTTCCCAATAATATCCTTTAACTAAAGCTAGTATATTGCTTGAATTGTAAATTAGTTTTATACTAGCAAGAAATGACCTATGAATATAGCTATCACATAGTTTAAGTAAATTATAAGTCACATCCTCAATGGTTATATGATGGTCTATCTCAATCTCAATAATAATAGAGAAAATTTTGACAAATCCACATAGTCAAAACCAAAAACTACATACTATAGCCATTCCTTTGTTTATTCAAGGTTGCATTTAGGGATCAAAGAAGATACAAATGTTTGCTTCCTATGAAGATCAAATATTTTTAATTTAGCTAGAAAGTGTTGATTTTTAATATTAACAAAATGAAGATATACTTATAATAG
The DNA here is from genome assembly GCA_007258455.2 of Sequoia sempervirens. Lineage (NCBI taxonomy): Eukaryota > Viridiplantae > Streptophyta > Pinopsida > Cupressales > Cupressaceae > Sequoia > Sequoia sempervirens. The sequence goes on along the minus strand of VDFB02137365.1, from coordinate 20,509,050 downwards.
GATTGAAATCTATGGAAGAAAATGTGACCATCCATTTAATAGTTTAGTCCATTGAAAGGTGCACATGAAATTATATTTTGTGGCATTAAGAGAAGGGATGATTATACATTCTTTATGCCAATTCTAATTAAGTGATGGATATTTATCTTTAGAATGATAATTTAAGGTTTAGTTATTCATTCTCTCTCTCTATATATATATGACTTATTGGTCAACAAATATATAAATATAAATTTAGTCAATATTTAATTGGCAATAATCAACTTGAACAATATATTTGAAATTATTATGATTATAAATAGTAATCCAATAGCATAGTCCAAACTCTAACATTCCACATTATCATATTAATTAATAAGGTCAAAATATCATAATTATTCTAATATGACACATCATATGCCACATAATTATATTGATATTATGTATCACCAAAAAGTGCATAACATATTGCATATAAGCTTGATATGAAAAAATATTTGATCTACAATATCCTTGAACTAGAGCTAGTACCATGCTTGAATTCCATATTATTTTTATATTAGAAATAAATGACCAATCAATTTAGCTATCATGCAGAGTTTATGTAAACTATAAGTCATATTGCCAATAGTTATATGATGTTCTATGTCAATCTCAATCTTGATGGAGAAGAAAGAACAATCATTCCTTCACTTTTTCAAGGTTGTATTTAATGATCAAAGAAGATAAAATTGCTTGATTCCTATGAAGGTCAAATTATTTAATTTACCTATAAATTGTTGGTTTTAATATTAAGTATATAAAGATGTATTTATAATGGGCATAAAATTTAGGTGAGAAAGGTTCCCATCGACTTAAGACTTTAATGAATTTTAAGGTGGACATAAAATTAAACTTTGTGGTGTCAAGAAAAGGGATGATGATGAAAGGTCCTCCCCTTACCTACAGAATCTCATCAAAAACACACAGAAAGAGCAACCAAATGTGAGAAGAGAACAAATATTTTCTTTATTACTGAAAGAGATTACAAAGTACATGCCATCCTATGGGTTGCTTATTACATGCATCTGTCAGTTTACAAATTTGAGTTCACCTCTCTATTTTCCATTGTAAGAAAATCTAACACTTCTCCCATGTGCGACTTACCTTGTACTCCTTTAGTGCTTATGTCTCTCTCAAATTTTCCAAGCCGGCCTTGATCTTTCCCTCTCTTCATGTCATATTTTCCATTATCATCCAATTAGCTTTCGAAATCACCAAATCATTATATCATTATCAACAAGTACACCAAGTTGGCAAAAGAACATGTATTATACAACAACGAAGTAGAATACATCCAATATCACTCCACCAAGTGTTGTGATTGAACTTGCTATCCACCATCGTTGATCATCTCCATTCATCTACCACTTTTAAAATGTCACCAAGACTTTGGGAGATATCTCTTTGAAACCCCCATGTCATAGCAATAAGCTCTTAGTCAAATATCATTAGAATGTCTAAGAGACATCAAAGGATCTCACACTAACACCACCCTATCACACCAAAATTTCTACCACCACTTCATTGATGAGACACACCCTGTCGAAGAGACTCTGAAGTATCACTCACTGACACCATAAGATCACCTTGATGCAACAAAAAACTAAGTCCATAGTCCTTGAAATGTTGAATAGACATGGAATGTTGAGGAGACATTTACGAATGTCCTGCCGACAAGCATGACTCTCACAGATAGATCTCCACTGCACTCCAACCAGATGTCGAAGATACATCCTCAAAACTCCCATCGACGCCATTTTGTCTCTTTGATGAAAATAACAACACTGAATCAAGTTGTCAAAGAGAAAAATTGTAATGCCCCACCACATTACCATAAAGAATGATGTGAAAACAATGAAAGCATAGTAATTTTTTTTTTTTAAATGTAATATTAACATGTGATATGAATAACACTAATGCATCCATTCTTTAAGATACGCGACAAGGTATTACATTTGAATCCCACTTTACCAAAGTAAACTAGCCATAGCATTTAACTATTACTCATAAATTTAAGATCATACATTCAAAACATTTAATTCATCTCATAAGTTACAAAGTACATAAAGGAACCATTTATAGCTTGGATTCATTTCATAAAAAAATTACAAAAATCATTTCCAAATGAGATAAATTATACAAAAGTGTTACAATTATAGGTTACAAGAATTCTTCTCAAATATAATTGATGAGAGATACATAAACAAGGTATCCAATTGATTAAAATGAAACATAAGAGAAAGTACATATCCATTGGTACAGACGAGCTCTCCAATCAGGAAGTACCCGCTATCACAAACAAGATCTGGGGATGCAACGGTGTAAGATGCATGTTCCACCCAACCAAGTGGTACCCATAGGCCCACCCCCCATGCTAGGAGATAGTAAAAAGGTTTCCTAGTCATAACCTACAATCTCTAGACATAGGAAAACTCAAGACAAGATTATACAAGTATAAAAAATAACAAGATGGTTACATTGCTTCCAGAATTAAAGAATCAAGTACATCCACTGTACAATACTACTGACTATTTTCATAGGAAGAGTGTCACACATAATTTTCTATGGGTTACCTTGGCACAACCTTCCTAGGTTACCGGACCCCTATCTTGGGTTACCCTAGTTGCCTCTACTGACCATTGGACCTGCATACAAACTATGCTTTTCATCTCAATTCAAGCCTAAACAAGTGCTTGAACCATGAGAGAGACATTTATTATCTTTATTAATGTGAGATTTTATCATTAATTCTTTTAAGTTATCACTTGATTAAATCCTAAGTGAGTTACCCTGGTGCCCCTTTGTGTGTTGAACCCCCACAGAGAGCCACTCTCCTACTAACAACACTAGGATCTAATCCACAAACCATAGGTAGACAAGGTGAACAAAAACCAATAAAAAATATCAGCCCTTAAGCAAAAGGTCACACATCCCGTTCATAGTAATTGGGTGTTCAAACTAGACTGCATCCACGTGCACTACCCAAGGAAAATCAAAAGTTGAACCATCACATATAACAATTCCCTCATAAAGTAAATATATCTGGTAGACTTACTAACTCAGCTAACTCAAATTGTCCAACTGACGTAATAGAAGAAATCACAACTTAAAAAGTAATTCAGCCAATCAAATAAACTACTATTAGGATTTCTTAAAACCAATAATAACAATAACACACTACTTGAAATTAACCAACTTAGTAATATTCATTTACAAACAATAGAGAAATTTAATCTAACAATTTATTTCAATTCCTCAATTATAACAAAATATAAATTAACTTCTAGTTTAAATCATTTCATTTGAAAGCATCTAATTGTGCATTTGCATGCACCTAATAAAACACAATATTCATTTAAATAAATAAATTTAAATATATATATATATATATAATCATATATATATATATATATATATATATATATATATATATATATATATATATATATATATATATATATATATATATATATATATATATATATATATATATATATATATATATATAACAAAACTAAAATTACAATTTCCAACTATTATCAAATATATATATATATATATATATATATATATATATATATATATATATATATATATATATATATATATATATATATATATATATATATATATATATATATATATATATATATATATAAATATATATATTTATACATAATATATATATATATAATATATAATACATATATTATAAATAACACATATATTATATAATATATATATAACATATACATATATTTTATATATTAGAAAAAAAATATTAAAAAAAATCTAAATCGCACATGAAAACAGGTGGACGAGTTTTCCTTGGTAGCGAAGGTTTCTACAACTAGCAAAGGTTGTGGGTTGGCTGCATACACAACCTTCCTTAGGGGCTAGGCTGCCTACGCAGCCTTCCCCACAAGGGGGATGTTGCTATAGAAGGCAACAATGTTGCATCATTAGCCAACACCTCCTCTATGGGGGTGGCTGTGGGGTAGCCCCTAGCCTCCTACAATTTAAATTATTATTTTTCCCTATTCTTTTGAAATTTGTCATATGGTGTTGCTTCTACAATCTAGGTTTTTTTTTAATTTTAAATAAACTTTCTACAGAGAAATTTTTACATTCAGAGTTGCATATTTTATATAAATATATATATATATATATGAAAATATTGTCTAATATATATACATATATACAAAATATCTATATATATAAACAGATAACTCAAAACGATTGCTCGAGAAGAGCAAATTTAAAACACAAGTTTTCCACAAGAGAATATTTTCAATTCCACTAGAGGATTTCAATTTACACAATTTAATCAGAGCATTTCATTTTTCACAATTTAACCAGAGGATTTCAATTCAATCCTATAGGGGTTTTTCTAAATCCTCTATTGTTTTCCTTTTGAGTTTTCTATTGTTAAAAAAAACAAATTTCAATAGAGGCTCTCTTATTTCACTATAAAAATTTCTACAAAAGAACTAAAAATTTACACGACATATTCTCAAACACAGAAGCCTTACAAATTTACTAAATAATTTAAAAGCCTCTACAAAAATTTATAATTATTTTGTACAAACAATCTTTCAATTTTTTTGCAAAATACACAAAGCTTCTACTGAAAAAAAGAAATCTTCTTACACAAGAAATATTTCCATCTTAAAAAAATAAATAAAACAATAAAAGAACCTGTTATCTAGAAGCTTCAAGAAATGAAATTTGAAGCAAAACCTCCCCTTCAGAATTTAATTTCCAAAGCCTTTTCCAAAATCACCACTTCCAGAAAGATGCAAATAATATAGTGCCAAAAACTTCCTGAGAACCCTTTTTTTCCAATTTTCAACAACCCATTTCTCAAAATATCCCTCTTTCCATTCTCGTGAAGTTACCTCTTACTTCACTCAGTTATAGCAAATATTCTCTTTGAGAAATCATTCTCAACAAATCCCTTAATTAATTTCCTCAACACTTGTCAAAATTAAAATATCTTTCTCAACAACACATATATTTCCTCTTAAGCATTTACAATCATTTTGTATTTTAATAACTCAAACCACATTTTAATCTCTCAATAAATTTAATCAATTAATTTATTTCCTTAATAAAATAAATTTAATCTCAAGGATTAAGTTATTTTACCAAAAAATAATAATTTAATTAATTAAATTAAATAAAACCTCTTAACAAAATTAATCTAAAATAAATAAATAATCATTTAAAATATACATGTAATCATTAATTTTCCACAAAGAAAACCTTGCAAGATAAATAAACATCAAGACAAACATGGACAACATGACCACAAGACATACTGAACATGGACTAACGACACACTGTGACTAAGGTTGTGGTTTGACAAGGGAACCCCGTTACTATCTCCTAATCATCAATACCATTGGGCAATGGACATGCTCAAACTTTTGAATCTAGGTGGAGCCGATGTCCTTTATTGGAAATCCTGCAATCAAAGAAATGTTGTACATGTATATACATCATAATAGTCACACCGTGAAGAGAAATCATGGAATCACAGAGCTCTCACAAGTGAGTGATGTAATCCCATCCTCTTCACCAATACAGTCACATCAAGACTGATGAAATAAAACATCATTAATCAACATATGAGCATATTCAATATTAACTCAAATAACAACTATGCTAATAAAAAACATAACAGAAAACAATAAGCATCTACATAATGTATCATCTCATCAAAATATAACACCATCATTGCTCCAATGTCAGCAATCATTAAACAATAACAAGGTATCAAGGTCTATTCAAGTAAAAATATTGTCTAAGAGCATAAGAAAATCATAAACATATAGTAGCAACTGGAGGCATACTACATCCTCACCCCTAGGATCAGGCTTACTCTATGAAGCCTTTGAATAAATAGGGATAGAGCTCCTTCATCCTAGTCACATCCTCCCAAGTAGCCGAAGTATCATCTCTCAGATCCTACTAGACCCTGGTGCTTATCCTGGTGGCTATCCACCATGGTAAACACCCTATGCGATCTGTTGACGTCACCTACTATCGGCTCGAAACTTGTTGTTCATTGACTATAACCTAATGTTTCCTTAATGGGACATTGTCGTGCTATGTGACCCTGTTGACCATAAGTAAGACATCCAGTACCTCTACTAAATCCTCTAACACCAGGAGGAGTACTAGACTGTTGAACACTACCCTAGTTAACCGTAGATTGTGAACTCTGGGCTAGCTGATCGATATGATTACATTGAGATCACTGACAACTCCTATTTCTTTTCTTTTGAATCCAAATACCACCTTATTGAGACTGAGAGTGTTGTTGTTGCTAACCACTCTATGCAAGCACCTGTTGTGTCCTAGGTGGTCCAGCTCCCTAAGCCTGGCCACTACGTGAACTAGGTCCTGCAACTGAAACATTACCTATTTGAACTCCAGTATGGCCACCCAATGTCATCACCAAATTCTCCTCCACTGTTCTATCCTCCACTGCTGTCTCCATAGTCTTAGGTTTGAAAAGCCGAACACCACCATTGATCCTGGAATTTAAGCGCCTAATAAAATTTTGAACCAGCATGCCCTCATCATCTCTAATGACAATGAACTACTTCAACTCATAAAAATGATGCGCATATTGCTCCACAGACTTGGCCATCTATCGCAGAGCATGAAACTCATCTCCACGACGCTATCGCCAATGGTCAAAAAGAAATCTGACTCTAAACCTCTCTAAGAACAAATCCCAAGTCATAGTATTAATATCTATATGGAGCTTCTGCTCCTCCAATCTCCACCAAGTAGACACAAAATCTCTCAAGTGCATGATTGCACATCTTTCCTTGGTGTTGCTACCATAAGGTTGCATAGAAAAACACTGGTCCAGATCTATCAGCCATGTCTCAGCCTCTAATATGTTGCCTAAACCATCAAATGTAGGTGGATGAGCTCTAAGTAAATCTCTCATATGAGCAGCTATGTCTACCTCTTGCTATACTGGTACCACTCTCTCACCAATATTAACCCGATCTCTATCCTGCCCTAGCCCAAGGCAAGCAAGAGTCTCCTCTAACAACCAGCACAACTGAGCGCCCTCAATCCATGGTGGATCTTGATTCTGTTCACCACCTCCTAGAGCATTCTGGGAAGCTTAATGTTCCTCATGATCTGAGTCATGGGTAACATGGGGGGTGAATCATACTGACTACCTCAACGACCACCTCCATGGCCATGACCATGACCTCACCTAGGTGGCATGATCCCACATAGACACAACAACGTATGAGACAAGGTGCGTAAACTTAAATCCTATGCAACTAACAACTTAATGGATTCAACATTATCCTAGAGCACCCAATGTTTAAACTTGGGCTTTGATACCATGTGCAATTCCCCACCACATAACCATAAAGAATGATGTGAACACAACAAAAGTGTAGTAATTTTTTTTAAAAAAAATGTAATATTAACATGTGATATGAATAACACTAACACATCCATTCTCTAAGATACGTGGAAATGTATCACATTCGAATCCCACTTTACCAAAGTAGACTAACCATAACACTTAATTATTACTCATAAATTTAAGATCATACATTCAAAACATTTAATTCATCTCATAACATTGGTACATTTTGACCCATTTTCTGATGATCGTTCGTTGAAATTTCGACGGTTGTTCATCTATATTATTTCATTAGAATTTTGACGGCATTTGAAATGTCAAAATTTTGGCCTGACATCCATCAAAATTTTCACGAACGATCGTTGAAAAATGGGTCAAAATATACCAATGTAAGTTACAAAGTACATAAATGAACCATTTATAGCTTGCATTTATTTCATAAAACAATTACAAAACTCATTTCCAAATGAGGTAAATCCTACAAAAGTGTTACACTTACAGGTTACAAGAATTCTTCTCAAATATAATTAAGGAGAGATAAATAAAAAAGGTATCCAACTGATACAAATGAGACATAAGAGAAAGTATTTATCCACTAGTACACATGAGCTCTCCAATTAGGAAGTACCTGCCATCACAAACAAGATCTGGGGATCCAACGGTGTAAGGTGCAAGTTCCACCCAACCAAGTGGTACCCATAGGCCCACCTCCCATGCTAGGAGATAATAAAAAGGTTTCCTATCCCTAACCTACAATCTCTAGACATAGGCAAACTCAAGACAAGATTATACAAGTATAAAACATAACAAGATGGTTACATTACTTCTAGAATTAAAGAATCAAGTACATCCACTGTACAATACTATTGATTTTTGTCATACGAAAAGTGTCACACATAATTTGCTATGGGTTACCTTGGCACAACCTTCCTAGGTTACCAGACCCCCATACAAACTATTCTTCTCATCTCACTTCAAGCCTAAACAAGCACTTGAACCATGAGAGAGACATTTATTATCTTTATTAATGTGAGAGTTTCCCATTAATTATTTTAAGTTATCACTTGATTAAACCCTAAGTGAGTTACCCTAGCACTCCTTTATGTGTTAGACGCCCACAAAGAGCCCCTCTCCTACTGACAACACTAGGATCTAATCCACAAACCATGTGTAGACAAGGTGCACAAAAACTGATAGCAAATATCAACCCTTAAGCAAAAGGCCACACATCCAGTTCATAGTAATCAGGTGTTCAAGCTAGACTACATCCACATGCACTACACAAGGAAAATCAAAAGTTGAACCATCACATATAACAATTCCCTCATAAAGTAAATATATATGGAAGACTTACTAACTCAGTTAACTCAAATTGCCTAGTTGACGTAACAAAAGAAATCACAACTTAAAAAGCAATTCAGGAAATCAAATAAACTACTATTAGAATTTCTTAAATCCAATTAAAACAATAACACACTACTTGAAATTAACCAACTTAATATAATTCATTTAAAAACAATAGAGAAATTTATTCTAATAATTTATTTCAATTCCTCTATTATAACAAAATAAAAATCAACTTCCTCTTTAAATCATTTCATTTGAAAGCATCTAATTGTGCATTTGCATGCACCTAATAAAGCATAATATTCATTTAAATAAATATATATATATAATTTAATTAATAAAACTAAAATTTCAATTTCCAACTATTATCAAATATATATATAAATATATATTTATACATAATATATATATATAATATATATATTTTATATATATTAAAAAAAAACTAAATCGCACATTAAAACATGCAAACGAATTTTCCCTAGCAACGAATGTTTCTACAACTAGCAAACGATGTGGGTTGGCTGCATATGCAACCTTCCTTAGGGGCTGGGCTACCTACGCAACCTTCCCCACAGGGGGGATGTTGTTGTGGAAGGCAGTTGTGTTGCCTCCATAGCCAGCGCCTCCTCTATGGGGGTGGTTGTGCAGTAGCCCCGAGCCTCGTCCAATTTAAATTATTGTTTTTCCCTGTTCTATTAAAATTTTCCATACAACATCGCATCTACAATCTGGGTTTTTTTTTAAAATAAAATTTCTACAGAGAAATTTTTACATTCACAGTTGCATATTTTATATAAATATATATATGCAAATATTCTCATATATATATATATATAACATTTAACTCAAAAAGATTGCTCGAGAAGAGAAAATTTAAAACACAAGTTTTCTACAAGAGAATATTTTCAATTCCACAAGAGGATTTCAATTTTCACAATTTAACCAGAGGATTTCAATTCAATCCTATAGGATTTTTTCTAAATCCTCTATTGTTTTCCTTTTGAGTTTTCTATTGTTAAAAAAAAAAAATTCAATAGAGGCTCTCTGATTTCACTATAAAATTTTCTCCAAAAGCACTAAAAATTTACAAGCAAAATTCTCAAACACAGAAGCCTTACAAATTTAATAAATAATTTAAAAGCTTCTACACAAATTTATAAATTATTTTGTATCGACAATCTTTCAATTTTTTTGCAAAATACACAAATCTTCTTACACAGGAAATCTTTCCATATTAACAAAATAAATAAAACAATAAAAGAACCTGTTAACCAGAAGCTTGAAGAAATGAAATTTGAAGCAGAACCTCCCCTTGAAAATTCAATTTCCAAAGCCTTTTCCAAAATCACCACTTCCAGAAGGATGCAAATAATACAGAGCCAAAATCTTCTTGAGAACCCTTTTTTTCAAATTTTCAACAACCCATTTCTCAAAATATCCCTCTTTCCATTCTCGTCAACTAACCTCTTCACTTAGTTATGGCAAATATTCTCTCCGAGAAATCATTCTCAATAAATCCCTTAATTAATTTCCTCAACACTTGTCAAAATTAAAATATCTTTCTTAACAACACACATATATTTCCTCTTAAGCATTTAGAGTCATTTTGCATTTTAATGACTCAAACCACATTTTAATCTCTCAATAAATTTAATCAATTAATCTATTCACTTAATAAAATAAATTTAATCAATTAATTTATTTACTTAATAAAATAAATTTAATCTCAAGGATTAAGTTACTTTACTAAAAAAATTAAATTAAATTAATTAAATTAAATAAAAGCTCTTAACAACATTAATCTAACATAAATAAATAATCATTTAAAACATTTAATCATTAATTTTCCACAAATCAAACCTTGCAAGATAAATAAACATCAAGGCAAACATGGACAACATGACCACAAGACATACCAAACATGGACTGACGACAGACTATGACTAAGTTTGTCGTTTGAAAAAAGAACCTTGTTATTATCTCCCAATCAATAATATCGTTGGGCAATGGACACACTCAAACCTATGAATCTAGGTGGAGCCCATGTCCTGTACCTGCAATCCTACAATCGAACAAATGTTGTACATGTATATACATCATAACAATCACACTGTGAAGAGGAATCACAGAATCACAGAGTGCTCACAAGCGAGTGATGTAATCTCGTCCTCTTCATCAATACAGTCACATCAAGACTAACAATTTAAAACATCAATAATCAACATATGAGCATATTCAATATTAACTCAAATAACAACTATGCTAATAAAAAACATAACATAAAACAATAAGCACTCACATAATGCATCATCTCATTAAAATATAACACCATCATCGCTCCAATGTTAGCGATCATAAAACAATAACAAGGTATCAAGGTCTATCCAAGTAAAAATATTGTCTAAAATCATAAGAAAATCAGAAACACATAGTAGCAACTGGAGGGGTACTACACAACTATGCAAGTTTTGTTGAAACGTACTTGTCACATTGAACTCCCTATCCAAAGAACCATAGCATGCTGCAAATGGGGAAACCCGATGCTAACTATCCATACAGATTATCCCTTATTGGAATTAAAATAACTCAGATTGTTTTGTCGATGCAAGATTATCTTTGACCTCTAGATTCTCCTACATTAGACACTCGGGGTAGTTTTGAAAAGTGACGCTGTCACTTCTTGAGAGTTAGAGGAAAACCAAGATGGCTAACCTCTAATTCGGATAACCAAATTGAATCTTCAACTGGCCTTCCCTTCCACTTTGCTAGATATTCATTGTACTACCTATTCTTGGTGCTTCTTCCCACATGACTATCCAAGATTTCTTCAATTTTTTCCTTTTCTACTACCGTTGCTAGAACACTCCAATGTGCCTCTACCAACTCGTACTCCTTATCTCCTTTGTGATACTCTATTAGCTCTAAAATGTTAAATATAGGTGAGACATGGATCCCACTCAACAAATCAACCTCGTATGTATTCCTTGAGTCATGTTTCTTCAAAATCTTACATGGTCCAAACTTCTTCATCTTCAGCTTATTGTATGTACCAACTAGGAATCTTTCCTTCTATAAATGAACCATGAATTCATCCCCAATAGCAAAATCCTTATGCCTTCTTTTGTGATTTTCCTTCACATTGTACTATGTATTCATCTTATTAATATCCCCCTTAACTTCTTCATGCACATTCTTTATATGTTCAATAAAATCCTCAGCTTCAGTACTATGTTTTCCTTATCCATATTCCTCAATTCAGTAGTAGTTCTTGGACTACTCCTGTACACAACCTAGAATGGTGATCTACCAGTGCTCCTATTGACAGAATTATTGTAAGAAAACTCTACCTATCGTAAAATAAAATCCCATCCCTTGGGTCTGTCTCCTACTAAGCATCTCAACAAGTTACCCAAACTCCTATTCACTACCTCCATTTTTCCATGTATCTGCGGATGTTGTGTTGAGCTAAACTTCAAGTCAATGTTTAACTTCTTCCACAATGTCCTCCAAAAATACCCAACGAACTTGGTATCTTGGTTTGAAACTATGATCTTTGGTAGACCATGTAGTCTTACCGCCTCTTTGAAAAATAATTTTGCAACATGAATAGCATCATTGTTCTTATGACATGGAATGAAGTGTGCCATCTTCAAAAATCTATCCACCACCACAAATATGGAGTCATGACCACGTTGTGTCCTTGGAAAACCAAGAACAATGTCCATGTCAATATCTTCCCATGACCTTTCTAGTACATGTAATGGCTGGTATAGTCCCATATTCTTGCTTGCATCTTTCACCATTTGATATATTCTACAGTTTTGTAGAAAAACTTTCATGTCTTGCTGCAATTGCCGCTAATAATAATGTTCACCAACAATGGAAATAATCTTATACCGACCAAATTTTCTTGCCAATCCACCACTATGCTTCTCTTTAATCAAATTCTCTCTCATGGAACTTTTGGGAATTCACAACTAATTCCTTCTAAATAGCATATCATCTTGGACTATTAAATCCAACCATCTTGGCCTATCCAACGTGATAGGATCCATGCAAGATTTCCAAGCCTCTGTGAAATCAAGATTCTTCTAGATAAAGACTTTTGAGTTCATTAAACCTAGCTACTTCAACCTGTAATTCTGTTAACAAATTTTTCCTCCTGCTCAAGGCGTCTGCAACTCTATTCGACCTTTTGCTCCTGTGCTTTAACACAAATGTATAACTTTGTAGAAATTATACCCACTTCAAATACCTTTGGTTAATTTTTTCTTGATTGTTCAAATACTGTAAGTCTATTGATTAGTAAACAAAATAAATTCTTTTGACAACAAATAATGTCTCCACTTCTTTAAAGCTTGAACTATGGCGTAGAATTCCTGATCATAAACATAATATTTCTTCTTTGCATCATTTAGCTTCTCACTAAAATAAGCAACAGGTTTACCTTCTTGACTTAAAATAAATCCAATGGTGTTGTCACTAGCATCACAGTCCACTTGAATCACTTTATTGAAATCTAGGAGTGCCAAAATAGGCTACTCCATGACCTTCTTCTCCAACAAATTGAAACTCTTTTCTACTCTTGAACTCCATTTGAATTATTTTATATCCCCTGTCATTTCCTTAGTTAGGGGTGCACAAGTACTACTGAATTCCTTAATGAACTTCCTGTAAAAACTAGCTAGACCATTGAAATATCTTACCTCAGTAGTGCTCCTTGGTGTTGGCCACTCCATAATGGCTTTCACCTTTTCTGGATCCATTTTTAGATCCTCTGTTGAGATAACAAATCCCATGTACACCAGTTCACATTTCACAAAACTACACTTCTTTGGGTTGATCCGTAACTTCTCCTCTCTCATCTTCTCAAAAAATTCTTGAATATGCATTAGGTGCTCCTCCAACGTCTTACTCAAAATCAAGATTTCATCCAAGTAAACAATGACAAACTTACCTTGAAATTATTTCAATACCTCATTCATGAGTCTCATGAATGTGTTGGGTGCATTGGCCAACCCAAAAGGAATGACTAATCACTCATACAAGCCTTCTTTGGTCTTGAAAGTTGTCTTCCAGTTGTCTCCTTTGATTCGAATATGGTGGTAACAACTCTTCAAATCATTTTTTTTGAAATGCTCAGCCCCACTCAAGAAACCCATAATGTTGTCCATCCTTGGCAAAGGAAACTGATACTTAATAGTAATCTTATTAATGGCTCTCAAATCAGTACAAATTCACCATTCTCCATCCTTCTTACATGCTAGTACTGCAAGCAATGCACATGGACTCTAACTCTCCCTAATCAATCCCTTTTGCAACAAATCTTGCACTTGTCTATTCAAATCTTCACTCTTTGTTGAGTCAGATGATGGGGGGCCTTATTTGGGAAACTGGCTCGAGGAATCAAATCCATTTGATGACTAATATTTCTTACTCGTGCAATCCTTTAAGCACACTATCATAAATAATACTATGGAATTCATCCAGCAAACCACGTACTTCTACAGGAACTTCGCTACAAACTTCCTTTTTAGTTCTTGGAATTAATGCAAAACACATTTGTTCATTTCTCATACCTTAAAGAAATTTTCTTCCATCAACCAAAAAAAATTCGTGCATTGTTGCATAATTTTTCATCTGCTTCCTTCAGAGGATTTAGCTTATGTTGGACTCCACCCTTTGTTAATGAATAAGTGTTTGCATGTCCATTGTGTACTACTCATCGATCAAACTGCCATGGTTGACCCAACAACATGTGACAAGTATCCATGGGTATCACATCACACAAAATATCATCCTTGTAGTTACCAATTTTTAATTTTATCAAGAACTATTCATTTAACAAGACCCTTTGATCCTTCTGCAACCATGCACTCTGATATGGACTAAGTGCCTTCTCCTCTCTAGCTGCAATTTAGTGACCATTTCTTCCGACACTAGATTGTCAGTGCTACCTCCATGCATGATGACATTGCAGACCTTTCCTTCACATTTACAATGGGTGTGAACAAAATTCTTCCACAGATCGAGCTCATTCTCTTCATTCATCAAGGCCCTTTTGATAGCAAGGGGTTCACCCCTCTCTACATCTTCAGATTGTGAGGACCAAGTGTCTTCATCTACATGGGCTATTTACACCTTTCCTTTAGGCTTCTTGTTTTTCCTCTCTTGGTGTTACATACACTCATATCCCCTATGTACCTCTTCACCACATTGGAAACATGTTCCTCTGAAACCTCCTCTTCCTAGTCCGTGCCTAGACCTTCCTCTGCCTTTTCAATCTCCACTATTATGATCATGAGGCTTATATGAGTCCTCTCTTTGCTGATCTTGACTGGTATTGGATCCTTTACCCTTCTTATGATCACTGCCTCGACCTTCATATGGTCATTTACTAGTATTTGAACCTCGATCTCTACCTCTTTGCTTGCTTTCAAACCTCTTTTTCAGTCATTCTTCCACCTTTAGAGAGAACTGATAAGCATCCTCAATGGTATTCATTCTTATCAGTGCAAATTCTTTCTGTATGCTAGGTTTCAAACCATTAATGTAGTGAGCAAGTTTCTCCTTGTTTGCCTTAGAATGTCCTGTCCAAATTAGGACCTTGTGAAATTCCTTAGTATACTCCTTCACCATCCTCATTCCTTGTCGTAGGCTCTACATATTCTGGAGTAGTTCCAATTCATAATCTATGGGTATTAACTATTTCTTCAATTTGGACACCATTATGTCCCATCTAGAAATTATTTCCCTTCCTTATCTCCCTCTTTCTAGTTGGACCTTTTTCCACCAAATACTGGCATGTCCCTTTAACTTTTTTTTTTGCAAAATTCACTTGGTGAGGATATTCAATCTCCTCAAATTCAAAAGATTCTTCCATATCATTAATCCAATCGATCAACTCTTCTGGGTTTAGGCTCCCACTAAAAGTTGAAAATTCCATTTTCAATTTCTTTCCTAGACTAGATATTGCTCTTAGCAATCACAACTCTCCAGGATCTACTTGATCTTATTTTTCCTCCTTCAATTCTCTTTTGTTTCATCATCACTACCATCTCTTTCCTGATGTACTCCTCTCCCTATTCGAACCTCTTCTTGCAAGGCTTGCATCTGCCTTCTGAGGGATCTAATTTTGTCTCTCGATGGATCTCTTCCTCCACCACCTCTACCTCTACCTCTACCTCTACCAAGTTGGGCTAGTCTTGGAGGCATCTTGATCTCAACCCACACTCACATATCCTACTACAACAACCTCACATTCAATGCTCTACTACAGACTCAAGAACTCCTACTCATACACCACTTGATGAGGGGTCCTCCCCTTACCTATAGAATCTCATCACAGACACATAGAATGAGCAACCAAATGCAAGAAGAGAACATATATTTTCTTTATTACTAAAGAGATTACAAAGGATGTGCCATCCTATGGGCTACTTATTAGATGCATCTACAGATTTGCAAATCTGATTTCACCTCTCTATTTTACACTATAAGATAATCTAATACTTCTCCCCCATGCCACTTTCCCTATACTCCTTCAGTGTTTATATCTCTCTCAAAATTTCTAGGTCGGCCTTGATCTTTCTTGCTCTTCATGTCGTAGTTTCCATTATCATTCAATCAGCTTTCAAAATCACCAAGTTGTTATATCGTTATCGGTAGCTACACTGAGTTTTCCAAAGAACATGTTTTACACAACAATGATGTGGAATACATCCAATATCACTCTGCCAACTGTCATGAATGAACTCGCTATCCACTTCCATTGACCATCTTTGTTCATCTACCACTTTCAAAATATCGCCAAGACTTTGGGAGATCTCTCTCTGAAACCCCCATGTCACATCGATAAGCTCTTAGCGAGATATCATCAGAATGTCTAGGAGACATCAGAGGATCTCATACCAACACCACCTATCACACCAACATTGCTACCACCACTCCTTCGATGAGACACACCCTGTTGAAGAGACTCAGAAGTATCACTCACCGACACCATAAGGTCACCTCGACGCAATAGTCAACTAAGCCCATAGTCCTCAGAATGTTGAACATACATAGAATGTGGAACAAACATGGAATGTAGAGGAGACATTCATGAATGTCTTAATGCCAAGCATGACTCTTTCTCACATAGCTCCACTGCACTCTGATGGTCTGTCGAAGAGACATCCTCAAAACTCCCATTGACACCACTTTTTCTCTTCAATGAAAACAACAACACTGAATCAGGTTGTCGAAGAGACAATATGCAAGTCTCACCGAAACATACTTCTCATGCTGAACTCCCTATCCAAAGAACCATAGAATGCCGCAAATGGGGAAACTTGATGCTAAATGTGCATACAGATTAGCCCTTATTGGAATTAAAATAACTCAACTTATTTTGTCGATGCAAGATTGCTCTATGACCTCTTGATGCTCCTACGTTAGATGATTATCCCTTCTTCATGTCAATTGTAATTAAATGATGACTATTCAATTTTAGAATGATAAGTGAGGGCTTATCTATTCCTTTTCTATATATATAATTTTTTAAATTATTATTCAAAGGATTAAATTCTAAACTTTCCTTCTCTATCTATATGTGACTTATTGGTCTACCTATATGACATGGAGAATATATGATTAATCAATATTTAACTAATAATAATCAACTAGAACAATACATCTGAAATTAATATGATTATAAATAATAATTCAATAATGTAATTGAAACTCTAACATTCTACATCTCATATAGAAAGTACAAACCTAAAATATATTTACCAAGTACATTTCATCGATTAGTTCTTTCACAATTTACCTTTAAATAAGTGTTGACTAGAAAGCTTTGTGATGATGTTCTCTTAAATGATATTTGATTGGTAGTAAATATGACTCAAAATATCCATTAATTCTTGTATTTTAATCTACGATTCAAATATCTGATTTGACATGTGCATTTGTTTGGTTTATGATTGAAATTTGATAGACAAATTTCAATACGTTTCTCAATTTTAAATGTTATTTTATTTCCAATCAGTGAAAATTTGTAATCACTTTCTAGTTAAATGAGTCAAAAATATTTTATTTAATATTTATAATTCAAAAGTAATGATAAAAGATTTTTAGTCCTACACATAGAATCCGAAAAAGCAATGTTTCAAATTTTCTTTTCCTTTAAATTGAGATTTTTAGAAATTCAAATATATATATGAGTACCCTTAGTCATACTAAATGCATATTTTGTATCCTGTACGATGAATTGTTCATCTAACTTGCTCAAAAGACCTTGCCTACTAAACGAGGCTGAACTGGCATAAAGTCTGACAGTACGCAAAGGAGTCCGGAGGAACAGACTCACTGGTTACAATCGATAGAATTCAAATCATGAAATGAAATGTGCACGAACAATGGATCTGTCCAAATCTCTATCAATGTTGTTTGAATTGTTACTTGCATTTCCAATCACTTGTCTACCAGTGTTTGATGTTCCAAATTTAAGCGCTCATAATGCAATGCCAGTCAAAAATTTGTCAACATCGGTATCATGAAAACATGTACGTTAAACAATCAATCTTTTCAAAGCCACAGTAAATCGAACCAACCAGAGTTTTTCCATGCAAAATTCCATGCTAATTTCTGTAATGATGTGAACTCCATGGTTTGTCGTTTTGGAGAGCGATGGATTTGGTATATATGCAGTTACATCTGATGATCTGATTGTTTGTACCTTGTTCCGTGAAGAATTTGCGCAAGGAGTTCACATCTCATTTCAAAAACCCGAATGATTTTTATTTTTTGTTTATATAATTAATTGTGGAAAAAGAGGATTGTGAAAGTGGTTATTTGTATAATCAATAATTCAATCATTTGAGGAACAGCCTAAAAGAAAATCATGCTATTGAAATAATTTAGTGATATATTAGAGTCACAAAGAATTAATTTTGAATATAAGGGTTTAAGGAAAATAAGGGTAAGTGTTTGTTTTGTATTCTTTTATGAAGATTCTAGATGTTTATCCATAAATTTCATGGCCAGCTCATTAGATACACAACCGATAGTCAGCTTTTGAATGTGGCTGCTAGTGCTAAGGACTTCTTGAATAGGATTGATGTTTCTCCTGTCCAGCGTAAAGCATGTGGATGCTTCTAGTGTAGTTTTCTATAGTAGTTCCGCTAAAATCAGACAATCTTTTTCAGATTTTGCTTGATGGCCTGCAACTCACTTTCTAAGTTATTGATTATTTCTTCTGACTTCAAGGTGTCCCAATTGATTTCCAAATGCCTTCTATGATAGTCCCATTGTTGTAACAATATTCACACATAACATTATATAAAAATTGAAGCAGAACTTAACAATTTATAATTTATTTAAAATATTTTTTATTTTAACAAGTCTTAAGAATCTCTTTAAACTATAAATTAAAATAATTGTTTTACAATTGAAGTTGAAAAAGAGTAGAAGGAAATATTATCATTATAGTTAGACATTTTTTTCTGTTATTTTCTACATCTCCTCAAAACATTTACGGCTAATAGATGATTACTAGAATTGATTATACTTACAAGCTAGGTCTATGAGAATAAATAAATGTGACGTGTAGTTGAAAAATATTTAGTTTATGATATGATTTGGATTGAAAGATGCTGCTTGACTTTGAAATAATAATATATGTAAGATGTATCTTGATTAGCTTAATAAATTATATAAGTAGAGAATATTTTTAATGACATTTTATATGAAGAATATATGAAAGAGATGGTATAAGATGGAACCAACGAACCATACAGATGAAAATGATCTCTAGGGAGTCTAGTTTCTAAAAGTTTTCATCTTTTTGCAAGAAAATGACACACTATCTTTTATCAATACAATAGATTTTTTTGTCAATAATATCCTTTAACTAGGGCTAGTACATTGCTTGAATTGTAAAATAGTTTTATACTAGCAAGAAAAGGCCTATGAATATAGCTATCACATAGTTTAAGTAAATTATAAGTCACATCCTCAATGGCTATATAATGGTCTATCTCAATCTCAATATGAATAGAGAAGAACTTGAAAAATCCACATAGTCAATTTAACCAAAAACTACATACTATAACCATTATTTTGTTTATTCAAGGTTATATTTAGGGATCAAAGAAGATACAAATGTCCACTTCCTACGAAGATCAAATATTTTTACTTTAGCTAGAAATTGCTGATTTTTAATATTAACAAAATGAAGATATACTTATAATAGGATTGAAATTTGTGGAAGAAAATGCAACCATCTATTTAATACTTTGGTACATTGTAAGGTGCACATAAGATTATATTTTGTGGTGTTAAGAGAACGGATGATTATCCCTTCTTTAACTAAATTCTAATTAAGTGACAAATATTTTTTTTTAGAATGATAATTTAAGGTTTACATATTCATTTTCTATGCATATACATATTTTAAGTAATTATTCAAAGTATTATTTTTCCCTTCTCTATATATGACTTATGGGTCTACAAATATATAAATATACATTTAATCAATATTTAATTTGTAATAATCAACTAGAACAATATATTCAAAATTATTATGACTATAAATAGTAATCCAGTAGAATACTCCAAGCTCTAACATTGCTCGATTCCTATGAAGATCAAATTATTTAATTTACTTATAAATTGTTGGTTTTAATATTGAGTAAATAAAGATGTACTTATAATAGGTATAAAAGTTATGTGAGAAAGGTGACCATCCATTTAAGACTTTAATGCATTTTAAGGTGAACATAAGATTAAAGTCTGTGGTGTCAAGAAAAGGGATGATTGTCCCTTCTTTATATCAATTCTAATTAAATGATAACTATTTATTTTTCAAATGATTAATAAATATATAACTAATAATAATCAACTAGAATAATATATTTGAAATTAAGAATATTATAAATAATAATTCAAAAATGTAATTGAAACTCTAATATCCTACATTATCATATGGAAACTAGAAACCTAAAATATCATAGTTGGTTTAATCATGAAAAATCATATGCTACATAATTATAATGATATTAGTTGTTACTACAAAGTCTATAAAA
Organism: Sequoia sempervirens; assembly: GCA_007258455.2. NCBI lineage: Eukaryota > Viridiplantae > Streptophyta > Pinopsida > Cupressales > Cupressaceae > Sequoia > Sequoia sempervirens. The sequence continues at coordinate 20,488,203 of VDFB02137365.1, read as the reverse complement.
TCTTGCATATAACCTTGATAGGAAAAAAATAATTTACCTACAATATCCTTGAACTAGAGCTTGGTTGAATTTCATATTAATGTTATACTAGCAAAAAAAGGCCTATTAATATATCTATCACATGGATTTTATGTAAACATTAAGTAATATTTTAAATGGCTATATGATCATCTATCTCAATCTCAATCTTGATGGAGAAGAATAAACAACCATTCCTTCATTTATTCAAGGTTATATTTAATGATCAAAGAAGTTAAAAATGTTATCTTCCTATGAAGATAAAACTATTTTATTTACCTAAATATTATTTAATTTTAATATCAAGTGGAGAGACACATATGATGGAAATGAAATTTATGAGAGAAAAGGTGACCATCCATTTAAGACTTTAATACATTATAAGTTGGACATAAAATTAAATTTTGTACTGTCTAGAGAAGGGATGAGTTTTTTTATGTCAAATATAATTAAGTGATGGATATCTATTATTAGAATGATACTTGAAGGTTCAACTATTCTTTTTTTTTTTTTTAATATTGTTTTTTTAAGTCATTATACAAAGGATTAAATTTTCCCTCTCTCTACCTGTGACTTATGGGTCTACCTATATAATGTGAAAATAATATGATCAATCAATAATTTAGATAATCAATTAGATAAACATTATTGAAGTTTGTAGGCATGTGGAAAATTATGGGCGGGAGTTCTAGAGGATTTTCGTTTGTGAGCTCTGATGTTGTTGGCGCATCTGTGTTGGAGGTGGGACCTGATGAAGATGATGAGGAACATGGAGGTGTGGATGGCTACTTGTTGGAGGCATTGTTTGCATTCCTCCTGGTAGAGTTGTTTCCCTCTCTTCTCGTATATGTTGTTGTGGCTGTGGGTGAGGGATTTTACAACTACAAGAATTTTCTCATGTGGTGCCTTCTTCTGTTCGGGCCTTGCTCTGTTGGGGCTCCTTATCTAGGGCTTTCTTCTTTTGTGGCTCTGGGTCTAGTTTTCTTGGTGGTTTTCTTAGTGTTAGGTATGGTTTGTGGGTGGACTATAATGGGGTTGTTTGTGGTAGGAGTTTTCATTATTTTAGACCTTGTTGGGTCTGATGGTGTTCTTCATAGTTTTTCTCTCCTACCCTTCTCTCTATTTTCTAGTCTCCTTCACTTGGCTCTGGTCTTTGGTTGCCCCTATGGCTTGTAGACTTTACTTGATTTGGCTCTAGTTTTCTTGGTGGTTTTCTTGGTGTTCAGTATGGTTTGTGGGAAGAATGTGATGGGGTTGTTTGTGGTAGGAGTTTGCATTACTTTAGACCATGTTGGGTCAGATGGTGTTTTCATGGTTTTGCACTCCTTCCCTTCTCTCTATTTTTTGGTCTCCCTCGCCTGGATCTACTCTTTGGATGCCCCTATGGCTTGCATCCTTTACTTTCTTTCATGGAATCTCTTGCTTGGGGGCATCCTTCTTAATGTTGGGCTAGTGTTGTTGGGGCTTCTATGGAGGCTTCCATTTTTTGGTTGGACCCTGGGTCCTTTGTTGGTGCTAGGATTAAACATTTTTGGTGGGCTAGTATGCTTCTAATGTTTTCCTTGATTTCCTAGTTGTTTCTATTATTCTTTTGGAGTGGTCCCTTCCTAGTTCATTTTTGGGGATTTTCTTTATTTGTTGTTCCCCTATTGGGTTGCTCTACTTTTTCTTGCTTTTACAGGGGTTGATGTTTTCTAGGCTTGTTTTGACTGTCTATGTGGTTATTTTGGAGGTCATTTATCTTTTGTCCTATGTTTATGTTTTCTTAGCTGGGTTGTTTCCAAAGAACTTTTTAATGGCCTAGTTATTCTTGGAGTTGGATATTTTTTCTACTACCTTTATGCTGAAGCAGAGTGGTTTGAAAGAGTTTTTGCTATTGGAGTTGTCAATGGATGATTTGGGTTCTCTGGCTTCTCTTTTTTTTCTATAGGCTAGGTGGTATTCTAAGTTCCCCTCTATGTCCTAGCAGGCTAAGCCCCCTAGGGGTTAGTGGTTTACCTTTGAGGTTTTCTTTTTGGGGGTGTTAGCCTCTTACCAAGTTTCTCCAAAGGGTCGTATGGCTGCCTGTTTTTTTGTTGCACTGGTCTTCGTCTTAGATCTTATGGAGGTGGATTCAACTCCTATGGAGGTCGAGTTATGAGGTGATTGTCTTTGGATTCATTAGTTGTTGATCGTTTTGAGGTGGACACTTCTCCTATGGAGATGGAGGTTGAGGGTTCTAGAGTTTTTAGGTGGTAGTGGACTTGGTGGTCATCACATTCTCTCTAATAGAGGGGATCTCCTTCTTGTTGAGGTGGATTTGGAGTTGGTTTCCTGGTTTGAATAGTGGCTTTGTGTCTAATGGTCTATTGTACTCTCCAACTCCCCTATTGAGGTGGGTTTGTTGGATTTGATGGTGTTTTTGCTTAGGGGTTTGATGGTGTCTTACACCATTAAGCAGGTTATCTTTCTTGGCTTAGTAGTGTCTTCCATGAGTGGTTGGTTTGTTGATGACTAACAGATTCAAGTGGGTTCTTTATGTTTCTAAGGGTTTCTGATCCCGGTTAAAACAGGGTTGTAAAAGGGTTTCGGTCCCTTATTGGTTTGTTTGTTGTAACCTATGTAGTCATGTTTATCTTTTAGAGGCTTTTGTTGAGCTGCTAATGGTTTGTGTTTTATCTTATTTGCAGCTTTCTTTTCTTTGTGAGGTTGATGATTCCCCTCAAAACCATTATGTATTGGATTTCAAGTTCCATCAAAACCTATTTAACCCCTAATAGAAAACAATATTGAAGTTAATATGATTATCATAATAACAAAATAACATAAACCAAACTCAAACATTCCACATTATCATATGAAATAATGAACCTAAAATATCATTGTTGTTCTAATCATGAAACATCATATGTTGATTATTATATTGATATTAGGTGTCACAAAAAGTATGTAACATTATACATAGAACCTTGATACAAAATGTAATAAAGGTAACAACACATGTGTGCCTTAATTTTTTTACCATGACTTAGATATTTTATTGACTAAGAGCTCTTACATCATTGAATCCTTTCTCTCTTCCTTTTAAGGACCTTTAACAATAAAATAATATTGAGTTGAATCATAGGATTCCACCTCTTTTATTTAGAAATGAACACTAGAAATATATATTTAAGTTTCAACTTAGAAGTTGTGATGTTTATCATCATGACAAGTTATCCCACAAATTTGTAAGGAACAAAGAAAGATAATCATTTAGCTTGATTTTAATTGATGTTAACCAACATACAAAGGCATAACAAAAGCATTCAAGGGGCACAATCATTTTATCTCCATACAAGCTATATTTAAAAAGAATAGCTTTTTATATGAATAAATTATTTACATGAATTTTTTTAATTAAAAATCCTTAATTTTATCTCATTATTTATTCCTTATAAACTCTCAAGAAATATTTAAAATAATTTAATATAAAAGGAATTAAAAAATACTATATCTATATTTTCTACTAAGTTTAACATAATTATTAAGATATATACATTGAGAAATCAAAATAGTGGTATAATAATTAATTACAATCCACTAGAAAGATTTTCATTTTAAGTTTTCAAAGATGAAATATAGAGACATTAAACTTTTCATCTTGATTTTTTGTAAGTTCTAGAAAATTTTATAGAACTTGGAAAGAAACCTACATAAAATTTTGTCAATGAATCCATGATTAATAAAGGGTGAAAATATCCATCTTCCCATAGATCACACAATCTCTCATTTCAAATGCAGGATATAATTTGAATCTTAACACAAGAATGATTGCCTCATTAAAGACATAATCAAAATAATTTGGTATAAAACAAACACATAACACAATATTTATGCTAAGAAACATTTTCAAGAACAATCCTAATAAAAAATAGAATGAATATTTATGTATTCACATTAAAAGTTATAGTACAATAAAATAAATTGCTAATATTATTGCTCAAACAATTCCAACTTACTTCTTGTATCTATTTTAAAAGTGATTTTGTATCCTTTTATACTTTACTTTCTCATCTCAAACACTTTTATATGGGGAAAATAAAAAAAATAACACTTATTCACTATTTTAGTTAATACACCTAAGTGAAAATTTTCCAAGTGGGTGCCCAAGTTTAACTTTGAAACAAGTCATTACAACCTCAAAGGGAAATAAAAAATTATTTCCATATAAAAAAATTAAAAATAAACTCTCTTCATGTTACTCCTCATTATATAAATTTAAATGATCTTTAAAAAATAATATATTCTCCACACAAGACACAAAAACTATGTAGGAAAATATTGCACTACATAGAGTGTGGAATTTCAATTCAAAGTGAACCACAAATTTATAATTTTAATTTTATTACACAATGTGTACATGATGTAGTGTCATCATGTGAACCAAAAAAATCATGGACTAGAGGCATGGAGATTTTTTTTAGAGGAGATTGTGAACTCACAAATATTATAGGTTTTGACATGTAGTTACAAGTAAATAAGTCACCATAATGTAGAGGAACTTGAATTAAAGGTTCCTAATTTACTCCATAAGAATTGTAGTAATAGGAAGTTGCAATATAAAGGGAGGCTACTTGCTAAAACTAGAGGTTGTTCATTCATGCAAGAGCATCCTTGGTTCTTTGCAATCCTGCATCAACCAAAAAATATTTTCATTTCAGTTGTGTTCTTGTTCAGTTCTTGTTCAATTCAAGTTGGCAGATTCAACATATTTGGTCACCGAACACTGTAGCTCTATGTTTTCATCATGGACATGTTCATTTTCCTTATTTTAAGATTTCAAAATGATTGGATCTTGTTCCAAAAAGTTATCACTTCTAGATTAGGTGATAGATTCTTGAACTAAGCACTGAAGTAGTTTCAAGCCTAACGGCTAGTTTTGTCTCTTATGGATCCTTCTCATAACTTCAGATCCTCGCGATGTGTTCTAAATTGTTCTGTGGAGTGTCCTTGACCTTAATTTAGGTCCACACTTCATCCTATGCACCTACTGAGGAGAAATTCAAATTTAAGGTCAACCTATTTCATGCACACATTACATTTCCTTCATCAGAGATTGTGATGATCTTTGGCTGACATAGAAGATTCTAGATCTCAGGATGTGATATAAATCATTGTAATAGATCATTAGGTTGGAAAGTAGATGAATATTTGAATTGATATGTAAGATTTCAGCTTGTATTAAGGAGCATGTAGGAATACTATGTTTTGAACATGTTATATCAGGCTTGTGAACCCAATCTATGCACCTGGATGTTGTCGACTGATTGTAATTGAAATTTATGGTAATAAGAATGTTTAAATCTACATTTTCTTCCATATTCCATGTGGCTTGTGTTGTCTAACTCTTGCTGCATGGTCTGGATTATTCTCTTTGATGACCCTCCTACCATGACTGCACCAGTTTGGTATCAAAGCTAGATTCATTCTATTAGAGATCGTTAGAGTTTGTAGAGTCCTGTTGAATATTTTTTGTGGGGCGGATGACTAAGGATCTGACCTACAATTACAGAGGACTTGTGCAAAGATGGTGAGAAGAAGAAATGGTAGAGGAAATGGAACACGTGGAAATACAAACCCAACTATGATGGAGATGTTGAGAGAAATTGTTGCTAGATTAGAAGCAATTGAAATGTCCCAGATGAGAGGTTGACCAGTTGATGATGTGAGTGATGAAGAGGTAGAAGAACAAGAAGAAAGGGAAAGAGAAGATCAACTTGGTCTAGATCAAGAAGAAGAGAGGTTCATAAGAGCCCTAACCAGAGTGAATACTAAACCACATTTCAATCCACCAGATTATAGTGGTAAGTTGGATTCTGATGAATTGCTTGATTGGATAATGGAGATGGAGAAGTACTTTGATTTTGAAGGTACCACCGAAGATAAGAAGGTGAAATTTTCTTGTGCAAAGTTGAAAGTACATGCATCCCTTTGGTGGGAACATTTGCAGACATATAGGGAAAGAAGAGGAAAGCAGAAGATAAAATCATGGGATCAGATGGTGAATAAGTTAAAGATGAAGTTTATTCCTACTAATTATCAAATCAGTTTGTTCTGGAAGTTGCAAAACTTGAAGCAGAAGGAGTTAAGTGTTATTGAGTATACTAAGGAGTTCAAAAAGTTGAATATCAGATTCAGACATTTGGAGGATGAGGTCAAGCAAGTAGCCAGATATTTGAATGGCTTGAAGCCATCTATACAGGATGAGATCAGTCTAATCAAGTTGTTGGGTGTGGAGGAAGCATATCAATATTCCCTAAAAGAAGAGGAGAAGTTGAATAAAAGACATGAGTAGAGACAGAGAGGAAGAGGAAAAAGATTTCAAAGAGAATGAACTTTTACTGGAGGAGGAAGAGGATATTTTGCATATCAAAATAAGGATAAGGAAGTCAGTAAGAATGATAATTCTTACTGTAGAGATGATACAAATTCTTACCGGAGAGGAGGATATGGTGGTTACTGAAATGAGGGTTATAGAAAAGATGATAGAGGACTAGAGAAAAGAGTATTCAGGGGAACTTGTTTTAAGTGTGATGGAGAAAGACATAGAGCATTTGAATGTAATCAGGGAGAGACAAGCAAAAAGATAGAGAATAGTAGAAGAACAACCTTTGCTAAGAAGGATCATGTTGGATCATCTAATAAACTGGAAGAGGGAGAAGTGTTGGTGAACAAAAGAGTATTGTGTCAAAGTGAGATGGAGCAGCAACCATTGTAGAGAAAGAATTTGTTCTAAATCAGATGCAAGGTAGATGGTAAAAGTTGCAGAGTGATTATTGACAGTGGAAGCTCTAAGAACCTGGCTTCTAAAGAAATGGTGACCAAAATTAAGTTGGAAAGATTGAAACACCCGAAGCCCTATCGGATAACATGGATTCAAGATGAGCATAAGATACTGGTAAGTGAATAATGTTTGGTGAAATTGAAGATATTAAATTATCATGGTGAAGTTTTGTGTGATATTATGCCTATGGATGTATTCCATGTTTTATTGGGAAGGCCTTGGCAGTATGATAGATAGGGTATTCACGATGGAAAGAAGAACACATATACCATTGTTTCTAATGGAATGAAGCAGACTTTGTTTCCATTGGAGGATGTTCCTAAAGTTGACATTTGTACGTGAATGCTATAATTTTTTTGGTTGATGGAAGGAGATTTCTTGATGGAATGAGACATGAGAACATGTGTTATGCCTTGGTTCCTAACAAGGTTGAAGACTTGAAGCATGTAGAAGAACAACCAGAGGAGATAAAGGAGTTGCTGGCAGAATATGAAGCTATTATTTTAGATAATCTCCCTGATGGATTTCTACCTGTGAGGAGTATTAGTCATTGCATGGATTTGATTCTTGGAGCTAGTTTTCCTAATAAAGTAGCACATTAGATGAAACCGATAGAGAATGAAGAGTTAAATATACAAGTGCAAGAGTTGTTGAGGAAGGGTTTGATTAAAGAAATCTTAAGTCCTTGTCCAATACCTATTGTGCTAGAACCTAAGAAGGATGGAGAATGGAGGATGTCTATAGACTCTAGATCCATCAAAAAAATCATAGTGAATTATAGATTTCCTTTGCCCCAGATGGATGACATTATGGATTGTTTGAATGGAGCTAAATACTTTTCAAAGATAGATTTGAAGAGTGGATATCATCATATCAGAATCAAAGAAGCAGATGAATGGAAGACAACTTTCAAGACAAATGAAGGATTGTATGAGTGGTTGGCGATGCCCTTTGGACTAACAAATGCACCAAGTACTTTCATGAGGCTGATGAATGAGGTGTTGAAGAAATTCTTGGGTAAGTTTGTGATTGTCTATTTAGATGACATCTCGATTTTCAGTAAGAATAGAGAAGAGCATTTGTTGCATATAAGAAAATTTTTGCAGAGGTTGAGAGAAGAGAAGCTTTTGATAAACAGTAAGAAGTGTAGTTTCATAAGGAAGAATTGGTATATCTAGGATTTGTGATATCTATGGATTGATTGAAGATGGATCCTGAGAAAGTAAGAGAAACTGTTGAATTTCCTACACCAGAAAGCATTGGAGAGGTAAGATCATTTGATGGATTGGATAGGTTCTACGAAAGTTCATTAGGAATTCCAGTTCTATTTGCAATCCTATCATAAAAAAAATGAGAGAGGATAAGAACTATTTTAGGTGGACATTTGGAGCAGACCAATGTTTTGAATTGTTGAAATAGAAGGTGACTAAGAAGCCTTTGTTGGCTTTACTAGAATTTAACAAGGTATTTCAAGTAGATTGTGATGCAAGTGGAAATGCAATTGGAGTAGTATTAAGTCAAGAAGGAAGACCAATATCTTATTTCAGTGGTAAATTGAATGATGCTAGGAGAAGATATTCAGTGTATGACTATGATTTTTATGCTAGAGTTCAAGCCTTGAAGAACTGGAGACATTACTTGTTACCTAAGGAATTTATGTTGTATACAGATCATCATGCATTGCAATATTTGAACAGTCAAGGTAAGTTGAATCAGAGACACATGAGAGGGGTGGAATTCTTGCAAAGTTATACTTCTGTTTTGAAACATAGGAGTGGAAAGTAAAATAGAATTGTTGATGCTTTGAGTACAAGAAAGAATTTACTGGGAGTGTTGATAGTAGAGGTATTAGGCTTTTATGAATTGAAGAACTTGTATGAGGAAGACCTAGATTTTGTAGAACCTTGGAGAGCTTGTAAAGAACTAGTCTTGGAGGATAGGAGTCAGTGGTTGGAATATTTCATTTAGGAGGATATTTTTTTCAGAGGGAATCAATTGTGTATACCCCATAGTTCAATGAGGGATAGCTTTGTGAAAGAAAAACATAGTGAAGGATTGGCAGGACACTTTGGAATTGATAAGAAAGTAGCATTGGTAAGTGAGAATTACTTTTGGCCACAGATTCATAGGGATGTTAAGAAATTTGTGCAGAGTTGTAGATTTTTTCAAGCTGCAAAAGGGAGTAGTCAGAATGTTGGATTGCATAAGACTTTGATAGTTCTGAAAAGACCTTCGGAGGAAATCAACATGTATTTCATACTTGGCTTGCCAAAGACACAGAGAGTTAATGATTCTATATTTGTGGTGGTGGATAGATTTTCTAAAATGAAACATTTCATACCTTGTAAGAAGACAATAGATGCAGTACATGTAGCAAACTTTTTTTTTAAGGAAGTGGTCAGATTGCATGGATTACCTAGGATTATTGTTTCAGACAGAGATACAAAGTTTGTTGTTTATTTTTGGAGGACACTTTGGAGGAAGAAAAAGATAGATTTAAAGTTTAGTTCTACTTTCACCCACAGATGGATAGATAGACAAAGGTAGTAAATAGGAGTTTGGGGAATTTGTTGAGATGTTGTATTGGAGAGAAGATTAGAAGTTGGGATTTAGTCCTTGCACAAGCAGAGTTTACTTAGAATAATTTAGTGAACAAGAGTACCGGAAAGACACCTTTTGAGATTGTTACTAGAGATCATCCTAGAGAGGTATATCAAAGTTGAGAGACATCAGTAAGGAAGATAAAAGGAGTGTAGAAGCACAAGAATTTGTAGAACATATAAAGAAAATGCATACTCAAGTAAAGCAATAGTTGAAGGATATGAACCGAAAGTATAAGGAGTGAGTAGATGAAAAAAAGAGACATAAGGAGTTCAAAGTTGGAGATGAAGTGATGGTGTATTTGAGGAAGGGAATATTTCCATTTGGAACCTACAATAAGCTCAAGATGAGGAAGTTTGGACCCTATAATATTTTGAAGAAATTTGATTCAGGAAATGCATATGAAGTAGAGTTACCGGATGGCGTGGGTATATCACATATATTCAACATTGTAGATCCACATCAGTACCATGAAGCCGAATTCAGTGAAGACAGTAAAGAAAAATTAGAGAAACAGTTTCCTAAACAACAATCAGATGAGATAGAATAGATTTTGGATATTAGAGATGGGAGAAAAACATGTGGAAGATAATACAAAGAATATCTTGTGAAGTGGAAAGGAAAACCAGTGGATCATTCTTCTTAGATTTCTCAGGATGAGGTAGACTGTATTGGTTTTCCTTTAGCCCTAGGAAATTGAGGGACTCACTTTTCATTTAACCCCAGATGTTTGATGCAAAATCATCCTTGGTTCTTTCCAATCTTGCATCAACTAAAAAATATTTTCATTTCAGTTTTGTTCTTGTTCAGTTCTTGTTCAGTTCAAGTTGGCAGATTGAACATATTTGCTCACAAAACCTTATAGATCTATTTTTTCATCATGTACATGTTCATTTTCCTTATTCCAAGATTTCAAAATGATTGGATCTTTTTCCAGTAGTTTATCGCTTCTGGATTAGGTGACAATTTCTTAAACTAAGCACTAAAGTTCAGTTTTGAGCCTAATGGCTATTTTTCTCTTATGGATCCTTCTTGTAACTTGTGGATCATTGCAATGTGTTTCGAATTGTTCCGTGGAGTGTCCCCGACCTTAATTTAGGTCCACACTTCATCCTATGCACCTGCCAAGGAGAAATTAAAATTTAAGGCCAACCTATTTCATGCACACATTATATTTCCTTCATTGGGGATTGTAATGATCTTTGGCTGACACAGAAGATTCTAGATCTCAGGATGTGATATAAATAATTGTAATAGATCATTAATGTTTGAATTTGCATTTTCCTCCATATTCTATGTGGCTTTTGTTGTGTAACTCTTGTTGCATGGTTGAGATTGTTCTCTTTGAGGACCCTCGTACCATGATTGCACCATTCATTGAATAAATATTGATGCAAGAGCATCCCTAGTTGTAAAAAAATAATGTATTAGCCATATATATTTTCTCTTTAAAATTTAGTTTGTAGCTATCTTAGAAGTTTCTTCCACATTTGACCATTGTACCATTTCTCAGATCATGGAGTAGGATATTTCTTCTACATGTGGTCATTTACAACATATGTAGATTTTAGTTAATTTGCATTCATTTTCAAAAAGATATCACTCTTAGAATGTTACTATCAATTCTCAGATAGAGCTTTCATGGCCTATCTAGCTCATATTGGTTGTGTAGACCATTTTTGGAACATAGTGAGATTAATGAAACATCATTCCAGCCATTTTAGGTCCAAGGGAACTTTCTTGGAGATCCAAAATACATTTCCATTCCTGTTGAGTTATCATTTCATCTTTTATTTTGACCTATTCATCTAATCTTGCATTGGGTTTGTAACCCTTAAGGCTAGTGTAGATCATAATTGGAGCTGGAAATTCATGTTTAGGTCATTTGTAATCCTTTGGAAGGATTTAGTTAGGTAGTTTATAGATAGAAGAATATTTCAATTTTTCCTAGTTGGACTGTGATAAGGCCTTGTTCCAATTGTAATATCTTGCAATGCCCTTATGGAAGGCCTATGGGCCCTAGTTATTTTTCATATGAGGAATATGATGCATGTAAGATTGCAAGTTGTTTAATTAATGATAATTCATGTTTGTCAAGCATTTTTTTGTGTTATTTCCACTGTGTTGAAATCTAGGCTACATAGTTGGACAATCCTTATTGTATCCTCCATCCATGACTGGATCAAGTGGTGTCAAAGAAAGTTTATGAGTATTGAGAAGGCATTCCTTGTGGTGAATAGATTGCTGACTTGAGAAAGACCACATGTTTTTTCAACTAAGCTCTCACTGTGAGGAAATTGAAAACCTTGTAGCTAGATCTCCAAATTGAGGTAGTTGCAATGGATCCAAGGGGAGAGCACCTAATATGGAAAATTTTGTTGGATGAATGGATGAAATGGAAATGATTAGAGAAATGAGAGTTTTATTAGACACTATAAAAGAGGATAGGAGAAGAGTTCTAAAACAAAAACATGTGGAAAAAAATAATGATGATGAATTAGATCATGTTGTAAATTAGAACGAAGAAACACTAGAAGAAGAAGAAGATTTAAATTAGGTAAAGATGTTAAAATCTATTTCCAAGATTGGTGTGAGACCTAGGATTGAAATTGAAAATGACACAAGAAATTTAAACCCTGATTAATTGATTGATTGGACCAATGATATGGAAGAATAATTTTAGTACGAAGAAATTGAATGTTGAAAAAGAGTGGGATTTGAAAAAACTAAGTTGAAAGGACATGCTACTATGTGGTGGAAGGAAATTAAATTAGATATGAATAGGATAGGAAAGGAGAAAATCACAATGTGGGATAGGGCAGTTACAAAGTTGAAGAATCAATTTGTACCTTTTGATTATGAGCTTGAATTGTTGATAAGATTGTAAAAACTGAGGTAGGAGAAGTCTATGAAGGAATACACTGAAGAATTCTAGAAGATGATCATTAGAGCTAGACGTAGTGAAGCAAGAAAAGAGAAGGTTGTGCGGTACATTAATAGACTAAGAACAAACATCCTAGAAGAATTGAGCTTGGTGAAGATGACAATAGTCGAAGAAACATACCAATTTGTGTTAAAGGTAGAATAAAAGATAAGCAAAAAGTTTGAAAAAAGATAGAGAAGTGCAAGAGGAAGATTCCAAAGGAGTGGATCACAATATAGAGAGAGAAGACCATATGGATAGAAAAATAATGATGGGAAACCCTACAGTAGTGAAGAGAATGAAATTAATTTATATTGTTGACGAAGAGAAGACATAAATCTCTACCGTAGTGACAAAGGAGGTCATAATTCCTACCACAATGATGGATATAGTAGAGATGAAGAAAGATCCAAGAAGAGACCATTCAGAGGAACCTATTTCAATTGTGGAGGTGAAGGACATAGAGAATTCCTACATATGTCATTAGGGAAGTACTAGTAAGAGGACTTAGAATACCAAAAGAAAAGCTCATATGGATTAAGAACCTATCAAATCCCCTAATTTAACTAGGAAACTAGGGAAAGGAAAGTCATTAGTAATGGGGAGGGATTTGATGAATGAAGAAGTAACTGAGGAACCACCCTAAAGAAAGAATTTTTGCAAGACAAGATGTAACTCCAAAGGAAAGTTATGTAAAGTTATCATTGATAATGGTAGTACTAATAATTTAGTTTGAGAAGAGATGGTAACCAATTTAAATTTGAATAGGTTGAAACATCCAAAGCCCTATAAGATAGCATGCATTTAGGATGAACATAAGATCTTGGTGAATGAGTTGTGTTTGGTGAAATTTCATATAGGGTCATATAATGATGAAGTGTTGTGTGATATTATGCTCATGGATGCATGTTTTTTACTATTAGGAATATCTTAGAAATATGATAGGAAAGTAATTCATGATGGATGGAAGAATACTTACACTGTGACTTCAAATGGCAAAAGAAAGTTATATTGATACCTTTTAGAGAAGAGAACAAAAAGGAAGTTTTTAGCATTGCCAAACTATGTTTGCTAGATGGAAGGAAGTTTCCAGAAGTATTGAGGTATGAAAACATGTGTTTTGTATTGATTCCAAAGAAGTGTGTCAATCCAAAGATAGAGAATTCTACCACAAAGGAGGTAGATTCACCATATACAGAAGTAGTAGAATTTTTGATAGAGTATTAAGATAGCATATCAAAGAATGTACCAAATGGACTTCCACTAGTATGAAGCATCAATAATCATATAGATCTAATATTAGGAGCAATTTTTCCAAAAATAGTAGCACATAGGATGACACCTACAAAAAATATAATAGTTGTTGAAGAAGGGATTGATTAGAGAGAGCTTAAGCCCATGTGTGGTACCTGTTGTACAAGCACCAAATAAATATGGAGAGTGGAGAATGTGTACAAAATCAAGAGGAATCAATAGGATCACTATCAAATATAGATTCCCATTACCAAGAATGGATGAAATTATGGACTATTTGAGTGGAGCAAAGTATTTCACAAAGATTGACCTAAAGAGTGGATATCATCAAATCAAAATTGGGAAAGTAGATGAATGCAAGACTATATTTAAGACTAATGAAGGGTTGTGTAAATGTCTAGTGATGCCTTTTGGATTGCCCAATGCACCTAGCACTTTCATGAGGTTGATGAATAGAGTATTGAAGCAATTCTTGGGTAAGAATAGAGAAGAACATTTATGGAACATTAGAAAAGTATTAAAAAAATTAAGGGAGGAGAAGTTGTTGATAAAAAAAAGAAGTGTAGCTTTATGAAGAAAAAGTTGGTATTCTTTTGTTTTGTCATTTCTAAATTGGTGTGAATAAATGTCTTGTACCTAGTACATTCACTCACTAGATATTTAGGGGACACATTCACGTGTTAAGTTTACATAGGCTCTGCATAGGAGTGAATTTTCAGCCCTTACGCAAATTACCCTTTTGCACACTCTCACGCTAGAAAATAAAATCTAAAGGCCAAATTCCACATCACTAAACTTCCTTCCTTCCACTTGGAATCTATCTTTTGTGTCGGTGAGAGAATTTTTGTCAAGGAAACATGCATGACACACATACGTCCTTTCGGCATGTTAGCATCCCCGACAGATTCTTGCATCTAAAGTTGATAGAGGTGTTAAACAATCCCAATTGGGGATAAATTGTAACATTCCTATTTGACCAACTAACTTGAAAATGCCTTATTCTTCACCATTCTTCCTTCAAATTAATCCATTCACATTCCATTTCATCTCTGCATAATCTTTTGCAATCTCTACACACATTCTCAAGCCATCTCTTAGTATTTTCCAGCACTCACTTCACTCCCAAGCAACATTTTCAACACACCATTGCAACAATAGCATCACCCCATCAACTCGACATAACAAGTGTGAAACAAGCCATTGAAGCATGGGTTGGGAGTCTTGCGGGACCTTCTTTCATTGCAGTTATGACTATGGTGATCTTGCCAAGTCCATATTCTCCTCCATTGGCTAGTGAGCATTTGGGTGGAGGTGGTAACCTTTTACTCCTCTCCTTTGTGATTTGGTTGAGTAGCATTGTACTGTTTTGTAGTGTGTGTTTCTCTCTTTTCTTTCCTTTATCGCATATTCTAATTTTTTGCTTTCTAGATGTCCATGGAGGTGGAAACACCAAAATAGGGGTCTAACTGAGGTAGGCCCCTATACAACCCCAACAATTTTCCCTTTCTTGCTTGTGTGTAGGTGAAAGTACGTGTGGATCTCGCTGGCGAACAAACAATTTTGTGAGATTATCTTCATCACCCTAGCTTTTATCTACCCATTTTATCATCTTTGTCTTTATCTCTCCTACTTTATTATTCTATTTTTATATTAAAACCAACTAGCTAGGATGTTATTTTTTGAGAAGTTTCTATTGTGTTCACTATTTTTTGATTGTATGGATGCTAGTGCGCCTGAGAGATGCCAGCATGTCATTCTGTCATCCCAGCATTGCACTACCATCCTTAGACAAAGAGTTCTTTGTGACACAGTACCAACTCAAAAAACCTTCTTGCCTAGCCCAAACCTAAATTTTTGATTTGTAGAGTGATAAAAGTATATTATAGTCCTCATAATTCTCGATCCTTTTCTCAAGACACCTTTTAGAGCAAGGTAAGTTAGGGAAGCCCTTTTCTCTCTACTCTCCATGACCTAGATCCTTGACGTGCTTGGTCCCCCTCTCTTAATTTTTTTGGGAACCCAATGTGAATCAATAACTGCCTATTCATTGGTGTTGAAACTTTTCCCTTGTACCTTGTGATCGTTGTAAGCTTGAGTGTTGTAAAATTTTATGAGCATCACAACCCAGTCCACTAAATTTGGGTACATTGTTAGGAGAAGTGTACGACACCTTCTGATGGAGAAGATGAAGGTCACTTTTGGCCTCTTGTTAGGCCTTTTTGTCAAATCTGTTATTGGTCTATCTACCTAGGAGTAGTTGTTGATGGGTGAGGAAGGATTCTTTGATGAGACCAAGCACGTCCCTGGTCCTCCTAAATGTCCTACACCATCATTAGTAGATGAACACAAGGCTATTCACATTCCTTTAGAATACATCTCTACCATTAGAAAAGGACTGGGTGACTTGAAGAATCACTTGGGAAAGGACCTAAAGTTGAAAAGAGCCACTTGGGTTATTAGTGAGATAAAGTATGTGATGGGAAAAGATTGAATACGCATAGAACTCCTAGCTAGTCTCTCTAGTGTGATTGAAGTGTGTGCCCCTCCAAAAAACCCTAACATTATACTATGGGGTGCTCTTGAATACCATGAGAGATAGTTAGAAAATTTGATGCCTCCCACATCTGTGTAAATGGCTGAGATAGTCCCATCGATCAACATCCCCTCTAACTCTGACATATCTGAAACTATCAAAGCAAAAATAATACCCCTAGGTTTTAGCTTCAACCCTCCTATCATCTCTAGCGGTGGGGGATTTGGTAGTGGTGGTGGCTTCAATGACAAAAGTGGTGTTGGCAGAGGTTGTTTTGGTGGAGGCTATGGTGGTGGCTTTGGAAGTGGAGGTGGTTTTAGTGGAGGCCCTATTGGTGGCAGTGGTTCTGACAGTGGGGTGGTGGCCCCATTGGTGGTTTCGGAGGTGGCTCTGATGGTGGTTCTCAAGGAGGTCCCACTGGACCTTTTTCATCCCAAGACCCTATTCTAAACACCCTTCTTCAGAATATGGGTAAGATGCAGAGCTAGCTGGTGAGTCTCTCCCAAGCCTCTATCTAGCCTATCTTCCAACCCTTCTTCTGACATATCCCATTGTCAGTATAAATCCTAAACACTCCCTTACCACAAGGAATGGAGATTCCCAAATTTAGGAAATATGGGGAAAAAGGTGACCTGTAAACGTATGTGTCTACCTTTAATGTCCTATGTACAAATTTCTTCCATCACGATGCATTGATGGAAAAAATATTCCCTCAATGTCTTAAGGACACATCGCTTGAATGGTACTATTCCTTACTTGACAACCCTATTTTCTCATTTGATCAACATGTAAATCAATTCCTCCAATAGTTCCAAGCCAACATCAAATCGAAGATGACATTTTTGGATCTGGTCTGATGCAAGCAAGGGGATAATGAGAAGATAATTGATTTCATAGCATAGTATCAAATGCTCTTATCATAGATCTCATACACACTACCTGATTCTGACGTGCAAAAGGTGTTCATAGGGAACTTGCAAAGACCTTGGTAGAAGTTTTCCCTTATGAAATACCCTTCTTTCATGCATTTGTGTGTTGCATTAAACAAGAATATCAACAAATGATATTTTAGTTTAGGGGATCCTCCTCACACTCCCATTTAGAAGGAAAGTCCATTGTATTGATCTCTAGAAAGGGTAAGGATATCACGAATGTAGTAGCCACTATGAATGATAATGGCCTTAGATGTAATAGAAAGTTCACAAAGTTAGTAGAATATTATTCTTCCACCCTATAGAAGTTGCTAAAGGATAAGATCATAACCTTGGAGAACCCTAAACCTCTCAAGGAACTGTACCCTAGTTGGTACGATGCGAATAATTTCTGTCAGTACCATCAAGTTAACAGAAATGACACCAAATGTTGTATGTGTCTATGTCACAAGATACAAGATCACATCAAGGATGGTACTATTCATCTCAATGGGAGTAAACAAAATGCAAAAAAAATGGTGGCAAATAGTGAGTTGCAGATATACATAGACATATTTTTGTCATATTTTTCCAACATGATTATTGATCCCTTTGATTCTACCACTCAGCCCAAGGCGTATGTTAACATGGTCATTATTACTCCTACCATGTAGCCTATGATGGGATCATTAGATGTGACATTCATGTTGTAGTATTTTCCCTTGAACAACAAGCCCTCTCCCCTCTATATTCCCACTTGTCTCAATGGTAACATTGTGATGGGGGTCTTAGTCGACCCCATGAGTTGAGTGAATGTCATTATAGAAGAAATGTTGCGGCTCAATACATTGCATAAAGGGGAGTATGAAAAAATGAAATCTACCATCCGTATGCATGATGGTCTTTCTCTCAAGACGTATGGCTTGATAACTTTGTTTGTCCTAGTTGGACCTAGGGCTGTTGACATAGTCTTTGATGATATTCCAAAGTTAGACTAATTTAGGTTGAAGTTAGGCATACCCTGGCTAGCTTCCATGAATGGAATCACCTTCGTCATTCATAAGTGTTTGAAATTATCCCATGAAGGTGATGTGCATGTGGTTCATGACACTAGATACCAATCGTTGTTGTCTCGTGGGGGCTATTCATTAGATCATTTTTGGCCTACCCTAGTTGGTCTACTTCCCCCAAGAACAAACCTACTTTACAAGAATTATGTGAAGTATAAGATCAGGGAGAAGAGATAGCCAAAATTGACCCTTCTAGTACACAATAGCCAACTACCTCCTCTTGTCGAAAGGGAAAAGAGAAGTTATCCCCTCGGGATGGCTCTCCCACTCCTCTTCCCAGAGGAGAGTTTAGCATGAATATGACTTGCTTTTACCTGCTAAGTCCGATGACCCCAGCTTAGCGTAGACCCAAGATTAGAATATCAAACCTCCCTAGTAAACCACTCGAACCTTGGTACTACTTGTATGGCAAGAAAAAGGATCCTTGTGGGGAATCCTCTATGTCTCAGCCTCTATGGCCTCCAACTGCTTCTACCCCTAAAGTTGTAAGCAGAAAGAGGCCCACTCTTAAGGCATTAGAGCTGACTCCCCCTGATGTTTCTCAATCTCTTCCTCCTACTCTCGTTCAGGAGCCTATCCCTCCACCAAAAATGGTGATAGTGGACACTCCCATGGTTGAGCAGTAGTCTTCTTTCCCTTCATAGAACCCAATCTCTAGCTCAAAGAGTCGCAAAAAACAACTTGCATGTGAGCACAAGAATTAGCAAAAGGCTCTTGTAGCTAAGCATTATGCTTTGTAGAAGAAGGAAGAGGAGGCATCCACCCCTGCTTCAAATCCTCCTTATGCGTCCTCCTCTCTCCTCTGCCCTTCTTCCATTCAATTGAGTTTAGTATCGCTTCTTCCTCCCATTCTATGTAAGTGCACCTAAATCCAAAAAGGTGTAGGTGTTTATCACTCCTTCGGTTGAGCCGCCCCTATTTATGTCCTTTTCAGACATCCCATCATTCCCTAAACATGTAGATATTATGAATACTTCAATGGTATCTATCATGGTTTTCTCTTCCCCCTCTTCCTTTGTGCCTCTTTCCTCATCTGTAGGGAGTTCACATGCCCCGAAAAAGTAGAAGCTAGAGGATGGCCCTTCCAACAATGGAAGGTGTAAGAGGTTCCCACCTTCTTCAAAGTGTGGTCTTGCATTTGCTTGTTCTGTCTTAGTAACAGAACCAGTCCTGGCTTCCCCTAAGTTTTTCATAGCTCTCGAGTCATTCAATGAGCCAAGCTGTGAATCTTGGGTGCAACCTTCTCTTTCATCTAAGGTACAACATTACACTCAAATAAAGTGCATGTTTAACTCTCTGGATGAAGTTTTGGCATTATCAGTGATTTTCATTAAATCATTGACCATAGCTCCACAACAACCTAGTGGAGAAGACTTTGTGGGGCCTTTTTCCTCGGCCCTTGTTGCTAGAGGGTTGGAAGCTCATCCTATTAACATTCCACCAATATATTCTCAACCATCTTCCCCTTATGATGATCTAGATTGGGAAGTGGATGACCTTTTGATCGCTTAGTGTTAGGGGGAAGCCTCTCCTTTATCTCTAGATTAGATGTGTGTGTGTTGTGATGTGTTCCCCTATGATTGTGTTATGTTTTCCTCCATGAATATTTTCACCCTTGTTGGTAGTTGGATATAGGAGTTATTTTGTGTCGTAAACCTTCTTCTATTTGTATCATCATTCTTCCATGTTTGTGCTTGATTTTCGATAAATCGGGGACGATGCAAAGTGTTGGAGGCATTTAGGATTCCCTTCCACATTGACCCAATTTTTTATTTTCACTTTTTCTTCTCGTGCATTCATCATATGTTATAATATAGTAGGGTCTGATGACAACTCATTTATATAATATTATTATACTTATATATTTATGACCAGCTCTGACCCCGAAATATCAAATCACCTCTGTGTCTTCTATTTGTGTTTGTTTCCTTTTCACTCTCCTTTTATCTTTCTCTCTTCTTTTCTTGATTTTTCCCTTTCATGTGTGACAACACCATTTCTATGACACTTTGATTTTTAGAAAACACATTTGTTTCCAACGAATCTTTTCTCAAGAATCTATGCAAGATTTTTTCAAGAATCACATTCATGAGCAACTTAGACCCCTAACAGAATGTGTTTCCTTCATCATGGGTTCACAAAGAAAGAACTTGAGAAACTTCCTTCAAGGTGGGAACAACTTTTACTTTCCCCTCGCAAGGGGGCATTTTCTTCCTTTCGAATTCCTTGATGAAGTGAACATATTTCAAAAGGTTTCCTTAATGATGAATCGATTTGAAAACATCTCTTTCACACTTTCAAATAGTCTATCCCTTGAGTAGACCTATCTTCATGCCAAGTTCCTGAGGAACCCCTTTGAAATCTTTCCAACCTATTGACGGTCTACATGACTTTCCGCTTATTTTTCTACATGGCTGCTTTGTTTTAAGACATGCTTTATCTATGGGTAAACATGTTGCTTTGTAGGTGCACTTCTAAAGCTACTTTCTAACTATATAGAGTCCCCTTTCTCTACGTTTCCTCCATGTGAGAAATCTTGGGGGATGCCTCCTTGTAGGTCTGCAGGCCTATGAGGTGCTTACACCTTAGGGATTCCTCCATGTGAGAGATCTTGGGGGTTTCATCCTTGTAGGTCTGTGGGCCTGTGAGCTGCTTACTTCTTTGGGCTTCCTTCATGCAAGAGATCTTGGGGTTTCCTTCTTCCAGGTCTGTGAGCTTATAAGATGCTTGCTTGTCAGGGCTTCCTTCATGTGGGAGATCTTTCCCAGGGGTTGCCTCCTTGCAGGTTTGTGAGTCTTGAGACACTTTCATCCTGCATTATTTATCCATTATTGGTCTAAGGGCCTACAATGCACTTTGTGTAGCTTCATAGTTCTGCAGGGCTATGGGGTCTTTTGTTGGAAGCTCCTTAGGGAGAGTACCTGTCCAAAGTCCTTTGCTTGCTCTACACTTTTGAGTTCATTAGATCATGGTCTACTTCCTTGATAGTTCAGGTATAAATTTCTAACCCTAATAACT
Organism: Sequoia sempervirens; assembly: GCA_007258455.2. Taxonomy (NCBI): domain Eukaryota; kingdom Viridiplantae; phylum Streptophyta; class Pinopsida; order Cupressales; family Cupressaceae; genus Sequoia; species Sequoia sempervirens. The sequence goes on along the minus strand of VDFB02137365.1, from coordinate 20,467,070 downwards.
CTTCAATCTACTTTACTAAAGCACTAATTAGTACCTATGGTCACTAAAGTGGTGGAAAAATGTATAGGAGAAAATTTGCACCTGATAGGAAAATTCCAATTTTCCATACCCTCACCTTAGAAAATCAAATCCAAAGAAAAAATTCTAAATCACCCAACTACCTTCCTTCCACTTGGAATCTATCTTTTGTGTCAGTGAGAGAATTTCCATCAGGGATACACACACAACACACAAATTTCCATGCAGTGTGGTACCATCCTTGATGGATTCTTACATATGAAGTTGGTAGAGACGTTACACTCCATATTGGGGACAAATTGCAATGTCCCTCTTCAACCAACCATCCTTAAAATGACTTATTCTTCCTCATTCTTCCTTCAAATTTATCCTTTCTCATTCCATTTCATCTCTTCAAAATCTCTTGCAATCTCTACACACATTCTCAAGCTATCTCTTAGCATTTTCCAACATTCACTTCACTCCCAAGAAGCATTTTCAACACTCCAGCAGCAGTAACACTCCATCAACTCCACATAACAAAGGTGAAGCAAGCCATTGAAGTGTGGGCTTGGAGTCTTACAAGACCTCCTTTCATTGTAGTTGTGGCTGTGGTGATATTGTCAAGTCCATATTCTCCTCCATTGGCTAGTGAGATTTTGGGTGGAGTTGGTAACGTTTCACTCCTATCCTTTGTGTTTTGGTGAATTATTATTTTTTTGTAATGTGTATTGCTCTCTTTTATTTCATTTATTGTATATTTTACTTCATTTCTTTCTAGCTATCTATGGAGGTGGAAACACCAAAATGAGGCTCTAAGGTAGGCCCCTATACAACCCCAATAATTATCCCCTTCTTTCTTGTGTGTAGGTGAAAGTACATGTGGAGCGTGCTAGTGAACATACACTCTTGTGAGATTACCTTCATCACCCTAGCTTTTATCTACCTATTTTATCATCTTCGTCTAAGTTATCTGTCCTAATTTATTATTCTATTTTTCCAATTAAATCCAACTAGCTAGGTTGTTAGTTAGTTTATGAGTAGTTTATACTGTGTTCACTGTTTTATGATTGTACAAATTCCAACACACTCTAGAGATGCTAGTGTGTCACACTGTTCTCCCAGAAGTGCATTGTCATCCTCAAACAAAGAGTTTTCTGAGACACAAAACTAACTCCAAAAACCCGCTCACCTAGCCCAAACCTATGTTTGGGATCTATAGAATGACAAAAGTACATTATAGTCCTCCTCATTCCAGATCCTTATCTCAATACACCTTTTAAAGAGAGGTAAGTTCAAGTAGCCCTCCGTTCTTGAATCTCCGTGACCTAGAGCCCATACATAGTTGGTCCCCCTGTATTATAGGCTCTAAGATTCCTTTTGGAAGGATGAGTTGTTTTTTCTAGAACTTATCTTATCCTATGTTGTTAGGACTTAGTTGTCTCATGTGATAGGATTAAGACACTTGCCATGATCTTGGCTAATCCTATACACCACCTTTCCTATATAAGCAAGTCATCGTGTATGCACATTGTCATATTTAGTTCGTAATTCTTTCATCCTTAATAATAGCATGATATTTCTACCATTTTTCCCTTGTGGAAGATATTTTTTCATGCAGGTGATCTTGAGGTGTTTGAGGAGTTCATATAAACTCCTACATACTATCAAATCTTTAGTGTTGTAAAATTCTTCTCAAATATGAGGGACCAATCTTGCTATGAAATTTATGTTGGGTGTGAGTTGGGGTCTTGAGAGCCTCACCATTGAATCCTATGCATCAAAGAAAATCAAGTTCGACTTCTGTTTCATCAGAATTTGACATATTTTATCAAATCTACAAGGGTTTAACACTCAGATTTGGCAAACAGATTTCTAATAGAGTCATTTTCATTTTCACTTCAGAATCCAACTTCTACTCATTGATTTTCATGATTCAAGTGGCATTGGAAATTTTATTTTGTCCTCTACATAGATCTAAGGTCATTTTTATTCATGGAGGAAAATGTGAGCATTCATTAGTGCATGCACTATTTCCTCTTTTGCATGCGTTAGGTTTGTATTTTCTCTACACTTCATTTCAGTACTAGATCATTTATTAATAGACTTTTACTTCATAGATTCCAAAATTGTACTAGTTTGTGAGTTTTCCAGTGTTCCTTAGCATTGTAAGATGGAGAAAACCAAGCTAGCCTAGATAATAGTGACAACCACAACACTACTAAGCTAATAACCCAATCTAAAACAAGAAAATACAATTAAATGAAAAAAAAATGAAAGCAAGGAAATAAAGCACTCCCCATTGAAGTTGAATCACTTCTCTTGTCTCTCATTTTTTGCAAATATGCCCTTATATTTGTAGTCTAACTTGTGCAAATACCTACAAATTGTAAGCAAGAAAGTTGGAGATAAGTGGTTGTGAAGAAAAAAATGGAGGAGAAAGGCTTCTTTTATAGACAACCATTCAAATGGATAGATGAGATCAATCTTCTAGAAAGATTCCAATATCAATAGATGAGAAAACATGCAACAAATGAAAGGGGAGGTTACAAAATGGATGGTCAACATAAGAAAGAGGCCAAAGATGATCGACGATTGAGATTTGAAAGTGAGATACTGGAGGAGGAATATGGAGAAATTAAAAATTGAAAATAATTAATTCATTAGAAGGAATATTTGGACAAGTGGAGGCATAAATAATTTTTGAAAATTATTTATTTCAATAAAAGGAAAGTGGGCGAAAATGGACATTTAATTAAAATAATTTATGATATCAATTTAATCAAATGGGGAAAATGGGCAGGAGGCATTAAATAATTAATTTGAGTTAATTATTTCATAAAAGAGAGACATTGGAAGATAGTTAAATATTTTTGACAATTATTTAACTATAGAAAAACTAGAGGATTAAGGAATAGCCAAATAATTAATTTTAATTATTTAACTATAGATGAAGGACGGTAAGTAAATAATTAAATAAATGGTAATTTATCTAAGTATTGAAGAAAGGGGGAGATTAGTGATGCAATTAATTTTATTTAATTGATCAAGATAGAAAAAATGTTAGGAAGTGAATAAATTAAATAATTAAAATTTGTTTAATTAATAGAAGAATGTGATCAAGGATAATTAAATAATTACAATTATTTAATTATATGGAGACAAAGACCAAGAAAAATGGCGCTCACAGACTTAGGACATTTTTTAGTATCTACATTTTTTCCCTCTTTGACATAATGTAGTTCATTGCGCTGTGTCAAAGACATTCAGTCAAAAGATGCCCCAGTGAAAGCAGAGTATAGGTATGGCCCATCGGGAAAATTTTACAAATTTTCAAAAAATATGGAGAATTATCCCGATAAGATAATTTCATTGCCATGAATTCAACAGTGAAGATGGAATTGATTTTTGAGGTCGCTAAGGGTGACAAATTCAAGTTCAAAGTCAGCAAGTGTGCCTAGTCGACAGGGCATGTAAAAACCCTAATTTTGAACATATAAATTATAGGAAGTTGAGTGAGAAAATAGGTGATCTGTGCATTCCCAATTTAGGAAACCTTGGAGCTCTGAGTGATTGTGTTGCAAATATTTCACCTATTCCAGACGCGGCACACCACACATATCACATTTGTAGGACTGCCAACCTGAGGGAGCACCCGTCTTGATGAGTACTACAAACCCACCTTTTATTTTTTTTAATTTTCGTGCATTTAGGTAGGAATTCAATTTAGTAGGCAATTGCATCACATAATTTTGCAACGTAATTATGTGTGTGAGTGATGCAAATGAGAAGCAGTTCACTGCAATCATCTTGTCACAACACAATTGTCTTAGGGTTATGTTGTGTGGTCTCACAACATACCCCAAGATTGAAAGAATTGGGGACCCAAGTGAAAAAATAACTCTTATGGCAGGAGCTAGCAAATTGAAATATCACTAGAAGTGAAGAGAAAAGAGAAATCTTTAATATAAAAGTACTTCATAGTGTAAATATTTTGGATACTAGATACTGGGTACCAGAAACATTTGAAAAGGCGTAAGGTAATGCGAGTTTGGATGGAAGACTCTAGTTTGATGTTTGTACTCCATTAAAATGGAGTTTGGTAAAATGGAGTTCTGATATAAATGAAGTTCGGGAAAGTTCATGGGTAAAGTTGAATATTGGGTACCGGGTACCGGGTTGCAATGTGAAATGAAAATTTTAAATTTGAGATTATCTAATGATTTTGAAAATCTGGTATATATGTAATGATTTATGATATGCTAGAAAGCATGTTATTTATGTGATTTTGTACTAACATTTGAATAATGGTTTTATTTACATGAGATGTTATGAATTTTTTTTTTCTTTTAAAGGGATTCAATGTGCTGAATTTGTGATTGTAGGAGATATAGATTGCGATGCAAAATTTGAGTATGGACAGTCAAGCAAATTGTATTTGCGATCAAATATAATTATGTTACCAGGTTCAATGATGCAGTTTAAAGTTTCATGTTGGAATGGAGTTCATTATAAAGATGTGCCAGATACCGGAATCTCAGGATGCTAGAGTTCAAGCATGTAGTATAAAAGTGTACTTATTCTGGGAGTGACTCATTCCTAGAATGTTCAAATCAAGGAACCTAAAATATAGGAATAATACTTCCGCCTGATCACTCCATTTTCATGGGAAGTTCCTATATTTTGTTTGAGAGGATTTTTTTGGTCCAAGAAAGATCCCTGATGATTAAAGATTAAACACCCGAAGAGCTTCAATGTGTAATTGGAGTTGACTAACTCCTGACTTGGATTGCAATTCTTCTATTAGTCACTAGATTCCACATGCCTTGATGTGTTTGGTCCCTTGGATTTCCTCTCATGTATTTGTCTTATCCTATCTGAGCCTTATGTTCTATAAAAGGCTAGAGGATCCCTTTTTTATATTAAGTTCAGAATTTGTGGATGTGAGAAGAGCATAAATTTTTTCAAGTTTTGTTCCCTTTTCCTATTTTCTAAACCATTCCAGTGTAAAAATTTGTATGCACGTAGACATTTATTAATATCATAGCTAATTAGATAGCTACCTATCTCAATATCTTTTGTAGTGGGTATGTACAGGATCATGATGGGCCAAAAACTGGTGATATGATGGGTATGTGTAGGGTATGTGGCTGACGACCTTTTTTTTACCCAAAATTGATGAAATGAAAAGAGTTTTTAAAGGAAATTCTCATCTTTCAACCAATATAAATTATGCTTTACTTTGAATATAATAAATAATTATTATTCATTTTCTATTTGAATTAGGACTAAAGTCCTAATTGATAGGCTGATTGAAAAAAATCTATAGCTTTCAAATGGTATCACATTTTTTGAATCCAAAATATATGTCACATTCTATGCTTCACATAATTATATAGGATTAAAAAGAAAAAATTAAATTTTGTGAAGTTTTGACCAAGTTAAGGTGGTCAGACATACGAGTTTTTATATTTTTAAAAATTTCTAATAAAAAATTCATAATCAATTATTTACTTGAAAAAAAATTACAAAAAAATATGCATCACATCCGAACATGAGTTATCTACTTATATCTAAAATATTATAAAAAAGTATTATCATTTTATTGTGGTTAGGGTGGTCAGACAGACACCTACTTCTTATTTTTTCCCTAAAATTTAAGTGCTACTGTATTGAAATTTCAAATTTTCACCAAATAGATTTAAAAAAAAAAAAAAAAACCTATTAGTTTAGAAACTAAATTTAATTTTCTATAGATTCTATTCTTACATATTTTTGAAATAATATAGATAACTTATTCAAATTTTTACATCAAGTTGCCTAACTCTGATTTTTTCTGATTTTTTTGCCACTTAAGGGCCTATTTTTTTCCATGATGATCCTGCACATACCCTAGTTGGTTTTGTTAGTTCAGTCAAACAAGACTGTACGTTGTGCCATTTAAGGGTGCATACAAAACCTACTCAGTGTCCAGAAATGAAACCCCTTTCTTTAAAAGCTCATACCATTTTATATGTAGTTGTGAAGCAATCTTGGGAAGTATAAAGCGGTTTGCTCTATTTTAGTTGATTCTTTGGGGCATGCATGGAGAATAACCAAGAGAAACTTTTAATTTTTAGTATTTTTATGCTTTATTTTAGAGTAGATGTTTAAAGTTTTGAAAATGTTCCAAAATTTGAATGAATGATGGAATTTTATTGAATTTTTTTTGTTTTCCATGAAATTATTGAATGATTAATGGTAAATCTACTTAATTGATTGCAAATAATTTGTGATGTTCATGAAATAATATTGCAAATATTTCAACTTCATGATGCTTGTCTTTATGATCCAATTGAAAATTCAATGCCTAAAATATTTATTCTAAAATAATAGTCCCTTTGAGATTAACAGGAAATATCATATTGATACCCTAGAGTGACCCTAGTGCAATCATGACCTAGTTACCAGAGACTTGGGATTGAACTAAATCCAATATTTTCATGTTAAAAAAAAATTCCATTTAGGTTGTCTTTGTTCCAT